>PVKM010010153.1:0-35435 GCA_004027735.1 Carollia perspicillata | reverse complement strand
CAGTCTCGTGGTTGCCTTCCAAGGGCCAAATGTAACTTCAGCTCCTTGACCATTAAGGAGTAGTTACATTTACACAGTCCTAAAATTATTTCTACCCTTTGAAGGCAACTGCGAGGCTGATGTGGCCCCTGGTGAAAATGAGTTTGACACCCCTGATCTAAGGTGGTCACCCAAAATGAGGCAATTCCTTTGGGTTTTGTTCAGGAAATAAAATTCAATGATTTTAACTGCACTACCCTGTTTTCATGCATTTAAACAAGTAGAAACACACAGGCGATCTTGTAGCCAGCCAGCCACTACAAATGCACAGGTACCCTCACGTGGGAGTTAAGTGGGTGTCCAAGGCGTGTTGAGAGTCCAGGTGGGTTTTTGACAGAAGGGTAAGAAAATAGCCCTGTGATCAACATTTCGGCCTGGGCCTGAAGACCGACTGCCACAGTGTGAGAGGACGTCCTCCCCCTCACAGGCCCACCTGCAGCAGGTCTCTGCCTGGAGCGTCTGTACCCATGGAAACGGGGAGGTGTCTGCCTCCCACACCTGCTTCACGGAGCAATGTCCAGAAGAAAGAATACTAAAATGTTGTCCCTAAGGCATATCATAGATCATGAAGTTAAACATTAACTAGTTCAATTAAGTTAAAGAACTCCAAAGTTTTAGCCAAAGAACCAAGTTAGGGAGGCTTAGTCAAGCAGCATTTCACCACAACGAAGAAAAGTGACGGCTTTTAGTAAAGAGTCTCCCTTACAGATCTTATTGGCTATCAGCTAAAAGGGGCAGTGGGAATGACCTTCCCCCAGCTTCCCTTGACGTCTCAGCAACTGGTTATGTGACGAATACAGGGACCAGTTGCCACAGCAACAGCATCTTCCGGCAAAGGTGATGAGAGAAATCATTTCTCTCTGAATGCTAATAGGTTGTCACTTTCATCTTAAACTGGCTGTTTCCCACTGTTTTCCTGATTGCCGTGAAGCCAAGGAGATTATTTACGGATTAAGGGCTGCTACTTGATTTGATCAGCTATGTCCTAATTTATGCTGTATCTTTCAGGAGAAGAAAAAAGTAATAATTTATAGCAAACGTTAAGGGAAATGTTTTCAGGAATTTAAGGTTTGACTTTTACCCCGGAGAAGTAAGACTTTTTTTGTAGTCCCTAGAAAGTCATCGAAAAGAGTCCTGCCATTGTCTGTGAATGACCAGCCCTGCAGAGGTTGGCCCTGGCTGCCCGTGCTGAGCTTGGGGACCAATGTCAGGGTGGGTCCTCTTACTGAAACGTAGTGTGAGGTTGTGAAGGAGATCATCCTAAGACAAAATCATCACACGAGACCTTGTTTTTAAATCCTGGAAATCGCTTGGAACAGGAGTTTAGTTTTTCTCATCATTCACTCCAAAATATGAGGTTGAATACCTCATTTACTAACAGAAGTGCAGGGTGATGCGGGTTTCTCCCACTCCATGGCTTGTTGGCTAAACAGCTATTGCGTGATGGGGACAAGGAGTTCACTGCAGCCTGGTTGCCCTTTCCATTTCTTAGAAAATAGAAATCGTGGTTGAGAAGGCGTGAGATTAACTGTACACAATGTCCAATTTTTTTTGATCGACGAGGGCTGAGCTGTAGGTCTGCCACAAGATCTCAGTTTCCATATGGGAAAAGCAGCATGACAGCAGTCTAAAGTCTTAAAGGGTGTTGATGAATTTAGATGAGACAATGCATGGGAATTGCTCAGCACAGTACCTGGCACATGACCGTTTTCATGACAGAAAACCTCTCCGAGGGCCTTAGCCTTTGGATAAAAAGACTGGCTAAAGTACAGACTTGTGAAGAGGGGTCTCGCAGCATCTCCCCCAAATATCGGGCTCCACCAGAGAGCAGCAGTGTCTGACCCGCCCCTTTGTTCTCCCCTCTGAATGGCTTACCGACTGTATGACAGCTTAGACTGCTGGAAATATGGCTTTAAAAAGTAAATTTGTGCTTGAATACTGAGCATCCACCAAGAACAATGTTGAGAATTTTTAATAAATGGGAAAATGTCTGTGATACACCTTTAAGTAAGAAACATGAGTTACATGGCAGCAAGTACAGTATGATCCTCTCCTAGGATGGTGGAGAAGAAAAGGATGTATGCAAAGAAAAATATATGTGAGGTCTGTCTGGAAAAGGTCCAGCCATTGTTAATATGCTCATACATGTGTTTGCATGCATGTGCATACTTGTAGGCATACATATATGCACACTCCGTGAACAAATACTCTCAGAATTATTAACAGATATCTCTGGGTCTTGGGATCATGAGTGATATTTTTTAATTTTAATTTTTTATTTATTGTATATTCTACAGTGAACGCGTACTATTTTTTAGTTAGAAAATTGTAACTTAACAATGAAACTGGAATTGACCATAAAATGTGAGTTAACTGGAATCCTCTTGTCTCTACTGTTATTAAATCACCCCTGTGGCCTGGAGAGCAGAAGCAGAAATCCTTGTGGGGCTTGCAGACTGGTCCGGTGCCTCATTAGAGTCATCTCCTATTTTCTGGCAACCACTGAACTCAGCTGCTCCTGCTCTTGGGCTCAGGGCCCAGGAGGACGGAGTCACAGGTGTCCCCTTGTCATCCTGTCGCTCCTGAATGTGCCTTCTTCAGGCAGGGCCCCACTTGCACTGACAGCTATATGGCAGCAGCGGACTCACGGCCCTTCCCAACTCCTAGCCAGTTCTGTGACTGACTGTTTCTGAGCCCAGGGAACTCTCTCAGCCTTGGCTCCACAGCCAGTGAGAATGGAGCTGCTGAGGCGGCTGGAAAGGGGTCTCCTGTCCTTTCATTCCCAGGTTCATGTGGTTTTCAGCAGAGGCTGAAAGAACTCCCTTAAGGGGAAGTAATGTCATTAGAGGCACACTTGGACCTAACAAGAGATTACCTTTCCAAAGTGGCACTTGGGGCTCCCTGCGTTGAAATCCAATTACTTTCTCCTGGTGACCTACATCTCACCATGGAGGGCTGTGAAACGGCAGCCTGCAGCACAGATGGAACGTCTGCGTTGGCGTGGGGAAGGTGAGCAAACCTGGAGTTAGTTATGAACCCAGACGTCTGCTAATGAGACTGAGCAATTGCTACATTGTGTTAGAGAAAATAACCTGACCCACTGCGTCCAGTTTACAAATGTTTCCCCACGATTGCCAATTACTGCAGTTTTTATAATCTCTCCTATTGAGAAAATGTAACCACAGACGCAGACTTTAATACGTAGACGCCAGTGGGATGTTGCTGTTGACCCATTTTAAAATTTAAGAAAAAAAAATCTATTCAAATAGAACATTTTGTTTCAGCAGTGGACATTTCAGAGAGCCATGTTGGAAATGGCTTATTTTTCTTCTAAAGTTGCATCATGCTACAATCTTTGATGTGCTTGTGTGTTATAGACAATAATTAATTAAGTGAAGAATAGCTCTTGCCCAAGAGAACTGCAGCTGACGTTTGGTGAACTGCTACTCGCTTGCTGCTTTGGCAGCACCGTCAGATGACAGAATGGAACATGGTCAGCGCCCCGCTGAGAACCGTTGCCCTGGGAAGTGGCAGGGTAACACTGGGCTTCGGAGAAGGACCTAAACACATGTCAGTAAGTGTGCTGCTGGGAGTCCTGGAGGTGACGTGAAGTTAGGGGTTTCTTTAGTACAGAACTTGCTGGAGGGATGGGAAGGAGGGAGTGGAGGTGAGAGATGATACGGAGTTAATGTGGTGTACTCCACACGCGCTAGCAGCGGACGGGCTGTGCAGTTGTGTTGCCAAGAGGTTTGTGACTGTGTGAAAAGTAATAATCACAGAAAGGGGAAGCCTGGACGCAAAACTGGTTTTGTTGAGAGGCAACGAGAGGGGAGTTTTACATCAGACTGCTGGCTTTTGGTCATAGTGAGATAACCGGTCAAAGGTCTCCGGAAGTCAAACTGAAAAGGTGTGCCTGGGATGCAACACTGGCTACAAGGAAACATTTGCGCATCATCCATACGGCAGGTGAACAGGTGGAAGGATGTGAAAATGTCATGGGAAAGAGTTCAGAGAATTTTAAAGAGTCAAGAGAAAACTTTTGTAGTAGGAGATGGGAGGAGAGCCTGAAAATTACCTCTAACCTTCAGCTACTGATCTAACTATTCAACTAGTATCCTGTATTTAAAACTTTAAATCAGTTTTTACTGTTTGTTCTCTCCAAATTTTCATATGTAATTGGTCATCGGGTCCCATTGATTGCACCTCTAGGTGACTCTTGCATTATTTTGCTCACCTCACCCTTCATTTAGTTAGGCAATGAGGGAAATCAAGCTGAAACGCCGGCCTAGGATTTGTAAGTCCTGGAATGAGCACCAGCTGGGATGTGTTTCTGAATTCTTTCTTTCTACTCATCTTCTATAATGTCTCCAGAATTGTCCATCTAAAACATAGCTCTTACGATGTTCATATTTTTTACTAGTTCTTCTTGGTCTACGAGGTAAAATCTAAACTATTGGCATGCCCAGTAAGACCCTACATAGTCTGGTCCCAGTTCACCTTCCCAGTGGTATTTTTATCACTCTCCCACTAGTTTGCTACAACCATACTGAGCTTGGGGCCTTCGCCTGGGCTGCACCCGCTGCCTTGATGCCCACTCCCTGGCCATGCACTCCTGCGCATGCTCCTCCTCTTCAAGGCTCAGGGCAGTGTCACCTTTGACCGCTTTGACCCTCATTTCTTTCCTTTCAAAGAGGTAATATTTCTTCTTCTGTGTTCCCTTTCCATTCATTTCACTTGGGTATAATGAGTCAAATCTGTAACAGTTACCCTCCCCCAAGACCAAAAGGCTCGAGGGAAAGAGCCCTGGTTTTGGTGTCCTCGGAACCCGGCACACAACCTGATTCCTGACTCATAATTCTGCTGTAAAATGCAATGCTGCTTAAGACCAATATACCTCTTAGTCCTTCCAGCATTCGGGTTTTTTTACTAGGTATTCCAACACCTTGTAAGAGACTTTACAGTTAGTGGCTTATTTAATTTTGCATCTAACAACAACAACAAAAGTTTAACATTACTCATTTTATTTGACATTAATGAGAAATGGTAGATTTTCAGATAAAGATTATATATGGATGTATATATGTATTTAATATTAACTAAATGTACACGTGTCTTTGGCAAAGAGAATACACCTTGATATATTGATAACTCAAGATCATTATCATCAATATGATGATTTCCCTTAGAGGCTACTCAGGTATGTGAAATTGCTCCAGTGCTAAATGCGTTCCTCTGTCTGACTTCCACAGGGGAGGGTGAGCACTGAGGCTGTTGAGTTCAGAACACGCCATTATTAGTGGTTGCTACAACACACAAACTTCCTCCAGCAGCCCTTCGTCCTCCCAGTGTGCCGTGTCGAACTGCAAGTGGAGGGGAATGGAGAAATGTAGCTGTTATTCCAAATACTGTATGTTCCAATAAACACAGACACTGGGGGCTTTATTAATCATTTGTTCATTCACAAAATTTATTTAGGACCTGCTATATGCCAGACACTCTGTTAGGTGCTTGGGAAACATCAGAGATGGAAATCAGATAGTATTGCGGCCATGAGCCTGGGCGAGAGATCCCCGAGGGCTGAGTAGATGAAGTGACGAGCACCACGGTCTGAGTTCTGGGTGCCCCTGTATCAGAGGTGAGGGAGAAGTGAAGGAACCTGCCAAGGACACTAAGAAGGGGTGAGTAGTGAGGGAACCAGGGAGAGAGAATGGACGCTAGTGGACAACCAGTAGTTTTTGCCATAACTGAGAAACTAGCTATTGGTACGCTCGTCAGTAACAAGTAGAAAAGTTCACTGGAGCCCAAGAGCCTTTCCTTTGGCTAAGTTTGTGGGAATAGTAGTTATAGCAGTAGTAACAACAGTTGTAAAAATGATAACAATAAAATTAACAACAAAAACATTTACTGAGTATTTTTACTATGTGCCTTGTATTTATTCCTTTATTAATAGCTGTGGAAACTGAAGCATAGTGTTTATGGAACCTGCCCAAGGTACAAATGCCTTGGGTTACACATCTGATTGGATTGGTTGGGTGGGGCTGCCTTTTCAGGCTCAAGTCCCTCAATTATATTCTGAATAAGTAAGATCACTGGGCGTGATTCCCAATGAGATGATGTACTTCTACGCAGTGTTTTTTCTTTCTTTTTCTTTTTGCCTATTAACTCAATAAGTAGACCCACATGCCGAGTGATTAGTTTTTATGTTCAAGTGACTCTGTTGGAGATTTTTTTTACTTGACAGATAATTACTTTGAAAATTCTCCCTAAGATAGTTCCCAATTAGGACACATTCAACTCCTTTCTGTCATCATCTTTTTATTTTTTAGTTTGATCTTGGTACCTTTGAAATAGCTGGTAAGTGTTCTTTCATCTGGTGGCAGTTACTAATATTCAGCCTAAACGTTCCCTTTACTACGAGCCCGCTCCTTGCTGTCCCTTGGCATCGCCTCCGATCATATCACTTAAGTGTGATGATCATTTTTCTAAGTGGGATCTGGGAGTGCTTGAAGTGCCTGATGCATTACTCATACTTTTTTTTCCTTGACCATTCCAATGTATAAGGTAATAGGACCATCCCAATATTTTAAGATTTTATTTATTTATTTTTCGACAGAGGGGAAGGGAGGGAGAAAGAGAGGAAGAGAAACATTAATGTGTGGTTGCCCCTCGTGCGTCCCCTGCTGGGAACTGGCCTGCAACCCAGGCATGTGCCCTGACTGGGAATCGAACTGGTGACCCTTCGTTTTGCAGGCCAGTGCTCAATCCACTGAGTCACACCAGCCAGGGTGGGGTCTGTAGGGTTTCGATGATGAGCAAAATATGGAGCATTGTTGAAGAGATTTTTTGGAGTAAAAAAGATGAAGGTTCATTTGAAACATCATGATAGTAGAGCAGAGGTTGCCTTTTAAATTGTTCCACAGAAATAAGCTTCTCTTGTGTCCTGGTGCATGTAAGACTCTGATTAAAGGCCTTAAGAACAAATGAGGCATGTGCCGTACTAATGAAGGCAAACTCGGCTCGCATCTGCCAACAGCTTGAGAAGCAGATTCTTGTGGTAACGTCTTGGAATTGTAAACAATGCCATAATAACACTTGTAATTTGCGATGTCATCAGCTAAAATAAGAGACAATTATTGCTCTCTAAATCGTTTTGCTAATAATTTTGAGAAACTGAAATCTAATGTTGCTAAATCAAATGCCTATGGATTCCACAGGGCACTGAGCACATTATAAGATTTCACTGTGCTCTGAGCATGTCCTCATTAAGACGCTGGCTACTGCTTTTTTATTCCTCCCCTGGGAGTTTTATTGAGTTCATGTCACCAGTAAGAAGTAGTGTTTTCCTAGCCTCCCTGGTATACCAGCCTCCAAATAGGTCTGTAGCCAATGAACATGCAAAGTTAGGTTATGACCACATGTCTTTGGCACCTTCATGAGAAGTGAAGGCAATAGAAATCAGTGTGAAGTATGGTGTGGCTATAAAAAAGTATAAATACCTAAATAATCTTACCACAATGAGGGACGATAGAATAGACACAGAAGGACAGTACTGAGGGTGGGAAAGAGAATGGCATTAATGTTTCAGGATGATGTTCCATATAGTTTGTGCTTTCCTCATTACAACCACTATTATTTACCGTAATTATTATTATCAGCGAATGACCATTGAGCACTTCCTGCGAGCTGGGCACTGGGCACAGTGCTCCACTTGCATTATTAGATTTTATTCTTATTATACCTTGTAAACGAGGTATTATCATTGGCCCCATTTTACAGATAAGAGAATGAAAATGTTTAGCTGTTCGCAGACTATGCTTATAGTCACATTGTAAGAACAGGTCGAGCTTAGATTTGAACCCAGATCAGCTGGACTCATGAGCTTTCATCAGTAACCATTGTACATACTGCCTACTTTATAGAAAAGTTATAAAATCTGAGGAGGAAAATACCTCAATTTAGAATGGTTATAACATTTTTGTTTATTCATTCCTATCTAACAGTTTGAAGAATTAAAAATGAAGGAAAAGGCCCTGGGTGGTGTGGCTCAGTGGATTGAGTACCATCCTGCAAACTAAAGAAGGGTTGCTGGTTCAGTTCCCGGTTGGGGCACAGGCCTGGGTTGCAGGTCAGGTCCTGGGTTGGGGGGCGTGTGAGAGGCAACTGATCAATACACCTCTCACACATTAGTGTTTCTCTCCCTCTCTCTCTCCCTCTTTCCCCCTCTCTCTAAAAGTAAATAAAATCTTTTTTTTTAATGAAGGAAGAGAGTTGAAAAATATTAGAATGTGTCTTTTTTATGAGTGCACATTCTTGTTTATTAAATCGTTTTTAATTGCTATTCTATTACAGTTGCCCCAATTTTTCCCCCTCCCGCTCTTCTGCCCACTCCACCCCCGCTCCCGCAGTCAATCCCCACACTGTTGTCCACGTCCATGGGTCATTCATAAATGTTCCTTGTCTACTCCTTTCCCCTTCTTTCTACCATTATCCCTCTCCTACCTCCCCTCTGGTCACTTTCAGCCTGTTCCATGTTTCCATGTCTCTGGTTGTATTTTGTTTGTTAGTTTATTTTGTTCATTAGATTGCTCTTATAAGGGAAATCATATGGTATTTGTCTTTCACTGCCTGGCTTATTACACTTAGCCTAACACTCTCCAGTTTCGTCATGCTGTTGCAAAAGGTAGGAGTTCTTTCTTTCTGCTGTGTAGTGTTCCATTGCATAAATGTAGCATAGTTTTTTGAGCCACTCATCTCCTGATGGGCACTTAGGCTGTTTCCCAGCACTTGGCTATTATAAATAACACTGCTATGAATATAGGGGTGCATAAATTCTTTTGAATTAGTGATTCTGGATTCTTAGGGTATAATCCCAGTAGTGAAATCACTGGGCCAAAAGGCAGTTCCATTTTTAGTTTTTAAAGGAAATTCCTTACCATTTTCCACAGTCTGCGTTTCCACCAACAGTGCACTAGGGTTCCCTTTCCTCCGCATCCTCGCCAGCATTTGTTGTTTGTTGATTTATTAATGACGGCCATTCTGATTAGTGTGAAGTGATATCTCATTGTGGTTTTAATTTGCATTGTATCTGTCTGCGTTAGTATATTTTTTTCTAAGCTTCATAACAAAATTATAAGATAGGTATCACTCTTCACCAATAAAGAAACAGAGAACTGGTGGTTATTTAACTGCTCAAGGTCATCCAACTAGCAAGCAGTGGAGCCCAGATCAGATCCCCCATCTCCGTAATTCCAAATTTTGGGCTCTTTCAGCTACCTCCTATGACATCTCTTCTGTGTATGTTCATGTGTAGGCATGTATGTGTACTTGTGTGCATGTATTATTTGCATCTCTGAGAGTAGTGGGTTATTATAAGGATAGGTATAGGCAAATTTCCACACCATTTAGAGAGCAACTACACTCGTTTTTCCTATTTACTGCCGTTCACTCACTGAGTCAGTTTATCCCTGCTGTTTTGTAGGGCACTCATTTTCACATCATGTCGATGTTTTCATCTCCTGCCAGAGTCCTCATTGCTCTGCACCGAAACTGTATTTGTCTGGCTTGTTTCATCCCTTGGGCTGTGAGATCCTTGAGGTTTGGTCACAGTTGTGTGCATGTTGTCCAATGCAGGGTCAAGGTTATAGTGAGCATTCAACACACTTATGTTGAACAAAACAGAGCACACCTGGTGCACGCTGCAGGGGGAAGGCAGGCTCTTCTGCAGGGCAGGTAACTGGCTTTGGGAAGCATAATTTTCCATGTAAAATCTTGAGCCTGCTACTGGTTACTGGGAAACCGACTCAGTGACTGGCATCATGCCATGCTTTGTAATCCTCTGGAAATTACATTTTGAGAACACAATCTCCTCTTTGTGACAGGCAATTAAATGCACATGACTAACTGAATATAAATTATACATTTTGATTTTAAAAACGTTAGGAGTACTTTCAATTTAAAAAATATTTTTGATGTTCATGATACATTTATGTTAGTCCACAAAGGACTATATATCTTCCTGCTTAGTTTTGTTCATGAACCAGGACTTGGTAATGGTACTGGGCGTGTAGGATCTGGTCTCTGCCTCTCTCCTAAGGACTGAGAGCAGCAGTGTGGAAGCCACAGTGTTATTATCAAAAAGAGGTGATGGCCTTTATTTGAAATCAATGAGAAACCCATAGCTCAAGAATTTGGGTCAAAACCCTTCTACCTGGAGAAAAAATACACTTCTTCCTCAGAGTTCTTTAATGGCATGTGACCTAATCGTGAAAGTGGAATTAGAGGTTTTATTGGCATAACCAGGGTTCTCTGTGGTCCCAATCATACACGCCCCCACAAGCTTCAACACCATTGTATACTGAATCTGCCACATTCGTTCTTCTGTTCTTTCCTGTCAATATTTCTGTTCCTGTCAAGATTCTGTTCTTTCCTGTCAATATTTCAGGGGATCAGAGTTGATGCTGTCATCCAATGAAGCTCTGCAGCCTCCATCCTCTCTGAACAGCGCTGGCTCTCATCCTGGTTTGGGGGAAGCTGAGAGAGTTTTGGGCGTAGACAGGGAAGAGTCATCAAGGACGTTGCAGATGTACCGGGGCATTCTAATACTCTTAGAATGGTGCTTTAATAGAGAAATGTATTTATTTTGGCCACTGGGTTTTCTACAGTACTTAGATAAAAGTTGAAGAATCTTTGCCTTTGCTCTTAATTTCCCTGTAAGTGGTTTTCCAGCCTGTGTGGATTTTCTGAAATTTGTCTTCATTGTCTCCCCAGACCTGAGCATGAAGGAAGACTCCCATTCAATTCCTTTGTTCTCTGGTTCAGCAGTTTGATGTAACGGTCGTCTAAATGCATGTGGTCAACTACCACACGTGACATACGCTGCAGAACCATCCTGTGAGTTCCAAGATGATCAATCTTTGAATCTCTACTTCATTAATGTATGTGAGGGTTCCAAGAATGCAGTATATCTGAACATATTTTAGAAACTTTGATTCGTGTTTGCTTGCACCAAGAGAAGCTAGAAAATGTGGCCAAGAAAAAGTGCTAATCTTTTGGAGGCCAGTGGAGTTTGATGGCAGCACAACTATTGATTAAGTTAAAAGTCCAAAGGCAAGTATTCTACATTTTGTAATTCAACAAATTACATTGATTTATGTGCTTGGGATATAGAGATGGAGTTTAATTGCATGGGGAGACAGATAAGTAAACAGAGCAAAACACATTAGTGTGATGAGCTCTATGGCAGAGATCAAGTCTAGGAATATGTAAAACAAGGACACTTAACCCAGTTGTTGGTTTTAACAATAAAGCTCTTACTGAGTGTCTGTTATGTGCCAAGTATGGAAGCACTCTACATATACTATAGTTAGTCTTCACTACAGCTGCATGTGCTCATTTATTTCATGGCCAATAAACTTGGTGGGGGCATGGACATTACCATCAAATTTGAGTGCCACGTTTACTGGCATCCTCTTACTTGCCATCTTTTACTTGCCATTTATCCTAAAGTGAGACCATAGCCATGACTTTCTGACACGCAAGTTGGCTGGAATTAGAACCATACTTGGTTTAACTCATTTCCCCGGATCCAGACAAAGAAGGAAGGCATTACAATAGGACTTCTGAGCTAATTAGTGGCAAGCTGTGATTCCAAAACCACAAAAGAAGGCAGAAGAAATTTTAATAAAAATATGCTTCAGCATGGCTTTGGGTCATATGGTATAAACATTTGCGGGGACTTTTGTTTTGCAGTCTACGTTCCATGCTTATTCGGAACTATCTGGCACACATTGAGAAAAGGAAGTATATACCCAACAAGGCATAGAGCCTGAGCTGCCCACCCAGACCAGCCTCAGAAACTTAATGGGCGAGCGCAACTACATGTGCCCCCGATGTGGAAGCCACTCTTGGTGTGTGTGCAACCGCATTCACACATGAAGTTGGTTTCACTGTCAGTGCAGTATCTGAGATGCCAGGCAATAGTATGCACATTATAGCCTATCCGTAAAGGAATGCATTGTCTTACTTTTTTGTTGTAGTCACTGAAAGTGAACAAAAAATAAATCCCTGAAAGGATCCTTGCATTTCAAAGGTTTAATTTTGACAAGTATCCAAAGGCCAGATCCCAGGGATTTTGAAGGTGTTTAATTTCTTTCCAGGTCTCCCATGGCCACCCACCTTTTCTGCAATTCCATTCCTTCCTTCCAGCAACCTGGTGTTTTTGAGGGGCCAATATATTCCATCCATTATTGACATTGATCAAAATGTACCTATACTTCACAACACAAGTAGAAACATACTTAAAACCTAATAGTCATGTTGACAGTTTGTTAGGCACAATTTCAATTTGTAAGAAGGAGAAAGCAACACTGAATTCTTTGTTTCTCAGATGAACACCATAACACAAAACTCTGAGCAAATCCAGTAGTAGGATTAAAGAAATGGAGATCTTCATTTTTTCTTTTCTTGTCTCCTTTGTGTTTTACCATTTCAGATATACTGCCTCCTTTTTCCTTACCTCCTAGGTATAGTTGCGTTGCTGGTGCTCATTTCATGAGATCCTAGAGGTGTAGAATTAAAAATAAACTTAAAGAAGATAGTCCTCCTTTGATCTCCTACCCAATCCACACATCCACTGGCCCTTCTATGTCACTCCTGACAGGTGGTCAGGAAACATCTGGCTAAATACTCCAGGCGAGGAGGAACATACAAATACGTTCCCAATATGAATAACTTTGCTTGTAGGGTCTTCCTTCTGCTCAATCAAATTCGCTTCCTCTTCGAAATCCCTTTACAATGTATTTGATCCTAAGTCACCTCCCTGGAATTAATTCTACTTAAACACCATAGCTAATCTTCCAAGTATTTAAAACCAGCTCTTGTGACCTCTCTAGTTTTTTTGTTTGTTTGTTTACTTACTTGATTTCCCCCCTCTGGGCTAACTTTCCATTTCCCTGGGCTTCTTTCAAATGAGACGGACTCTAGCCTGTTCGTGCCCAGAGGTCTTTGGCGTGCTCTACTGCCTAACTGGGCTGTTAGGTCTCTGGTTTTGCTCCAAAGCTTAGGACTGCACCCCTCCCCATGCCTTTCCCCTACAGCCACACCTTGTCTCCGCCTCAGGTTAACTTTGTTTCAGGAGGCCTCCTAGGTTCCAGTAGCATGTGAGCTACTTTGAGGCCCCACGTTTATGGCTTAACATCTTCTCCATTCTCTTCTTTTTGTGTATCACTCCAGGCTGTCAAGGTTAATGGTGGTTTTCATTTGAAACTTGAAGCAGCTGCTCCCTGTGTCTTTTATATCTTTATCCATGTCTGTAAAATTACAAAACAGGACCAAGTCAAGAGCAGGACCAAGTCAAGATCAGAACCAAGGAGAAACCATCGGCTGAGAGAACAGGCTCACAAGTCTGACAGGTCCGCGGAGGTGTGCTGGCTCTGCCCCTTGTGTGGCCATGGCCACATTAAACTTCAATTTCCTTGTCAGTAAAATGCTCAGACCTCTCTAAGCTTCCATTTTCTCATCTGTCAAATGTTTGCACTAGTAGTTCCTCCTTCATGACGTGGTTGTATGTATTGAATAAGATAAAATGCTTGGCACTGCCTAGGGCCCCAAATAAGGGCTTGAAAAATACTAGCTGCCAATGGTATTTCAGTAGCACTAATTACCTTCATGTACTTCAATGTGGGTGCAGTTTTCCTAGTATCTATATTTTCTCTGGCCCCATTGCATGGATGGGAGGCGGAGAGCAAGACACCCTAGGGCACCAGGGATGCTGCAGAGATAAGCTGAGGTTGAGAGCAAGGGTCCGAAGCCCAAGCGCCGCTGTTCACTGAGTGACCTGAGCAAGGCACGTAGCCTCTCAGTGTCCCTGTGTGCTCATTTGTGCAATGGGAGCAGCAGTGGCACTGACCCCATAGGTGGTGGTGAGGACTTACTAGGTTTATAAATGTCGACCAGTACCTGGCACATTAGAAATGCTCAGTAAGTGTTCATTATTGTTCTTGTAAAGGCCTCATGGTGGTCATATTTCAAGATTCCTACCAACTGCTTATTAGGGGGGGCAAGCCAGTGCTGGGGGGTTGAGGTGTTATACTAAGCTAGGTCTTCAAGTGGCCCACAGATTGGGATAGAGTTGGACAGGATCGAGTGAAGCTCACCTTTAGTCTTAACACTGAAAATGCAATACCTGGTGATGTTGTTAGAGTGGTGGCATTACAACAACGGTCACTATCCATTTTTACCCAGTAAACTCGAATTTCCAATTTTTATTACCTTCTTCATCAGGAGCTTCTACTAAAACACTGTTGACTGTCCTGGTCAGTTTCCCTCCTTTCTTCCTTTTTATTCGAATTTTCTCTTGATTTCCATCTTTCTTTTATTCTGATCTTGTTTAATTTCCTCCCCGATGAGTCCTCTAGAGTCATTCTCTCTGACCCATGCTTATCTTTGCTAGGAGTTATCCATCAGTTGGTTTCCAATTATACTGTATTTTCCAAAAATGTATCTAGATCTTTCCTTGTCTATATTTCTTTTACGGACTGAACTGTATCCTTGCAAAATTCACGTGTTGCCGTCCTAACCCCAAGTACCTCAGAATGTGACTGTGTTTAGGGAGAGGTTCTTCAAAGAAGTCATTAAGATTAAATGAGGCCAGCAGGGTGGCCCTAATCTGATATAACTGGTGTCTTTATAGGGAGAGGAAGTTCCAGTACCGAGAGACACAGAAGAAAGGCCATGTGTGTGAAGACACAGGGATGAAGAAGTCGTCTATGAGCCCAGGACAGAGGCTCACACAAGAAGCCCACCTTGCCGACACCCTAATCTTGGACGTCCTAGCTTCCAGAACTGTGAGGAAATGCATTTCTGTTATTTAAGCCATCCAGTCTGCGGGATACTAACATCTTTCCCATTCTTGGGACTTTTATAAGAGAATTTCTTCTTATATTTCTTTAGTGTGATTCAGTAAGAGTTAGAAGGGGATGTTAATGTGTATTTTCTCTCTTCCATGTTGAACTGGAAGGTCAGAGTTACTTTTGAGCTGTTTCCCTGTGGGTGATGCCTGGGTACAGGGAGGTAGGGCAGGAGGCCTGGGGTTTGTTTAATTCTCATGGGTAAATCTAGCTATAGCTCTTGTCTCTTAAATTTTTAGTATGTGCCAGGCCCTGTGCTAAGGTCTTTACAAATATCATCTTATGTAATTATGCAGTCATCCTGGAGGGAGGGTACATTTATTACCCCCAATGTGTACATAAGAAAACTGAGCCGCAGAGAGGGTGAGTCATGCTGCCTGACTGGCCTGGCACTCTGATAATTGAGAAAATTCACCCCAGGTGTGTCTTCTTGATTAGATTTTTGCAAACTTTAAATTTTGAATCTATCTCATGTTTAACAAAGAGTCATTTAAAGGGAGAAATTATTTAAGTGATATTTGAAGCAACCTGTCATTGATATCATCTCTACCGCTAAATTAATTGCTTATCTCCTATTTGCTTGAACATTTGGCTAGCTTCACTTGGAACATGAATTGGACAGATTTTCATTGACTCGCTTTTGATTGACAGTGCTGGCTTAATGGCGTGTATGAGTGAAAGGAAGTAGGCAATTCTCCCTTATCTTTCATTCACTTCAACAAAGTGTCATCTATGTACAAACCATTGTGCTAAAATGAGTGTGGCACAGTTCCTACCCTCCAGGAAGATAGGAAGTGCACACAAAACCCTGGGAAGGGAGATATCCAGTATCGTTTCCTTTCCGTCTGTGTCGTGATTCTAAAGCTAGAAAAATAACGAAAACTTTACTCTGATTTCACAGTTTCTTGACCTTCAGCTCTATTGACTTTTGTCTCAATTCCTTTTTAGTTTTTTAGTCCCATGGACACATCCCGCATTCATCATCTCCAGTAATAGCTCCACCTTTTATGTTTCAAAAGCCAATCAAGTGTCTTGCATTCTCTTGTTCCACTGAGCCTTCCTTTTGACTCATGAAATTCTCCAGCCTTGTGAGATATTGCCATTCTGTCTGTCTCGGCTTAGCAGTTTTTCTTGTGGCTCCCTTTCATTCCCAGTCTCAAGCCTCATTCACTTATTCAATTCCCATAATTTTCTTTAATGTTCTCTCAGTTCTTTCCCATCCTAGTGCTTCCATTCTATACCTCCACAACTCAGGTAATTTTTATGGTATTGCTTTTGCATTTCTATATCCGTTAATGTGTTTGTTCTTTTAACAGCTATTTATTGAGTACCTACTCTGTACCAATAGCTGGCTACAGAGGTGAACAAGATCAACACAGACCCCACCCTCAGGGAGCTTTTATTTTCGTGATGGGAGAGGGACAATGCATGGATCATCCCAAGCCGGTGAGAGCAAAGCACACAGCCAGGCAGGTGGTGGCCTGCACATCTGTGGTTCCCAGTTTTACTGAGGCCCCAGCAATGCCCGTCTACTTAAATCGTCTTCGGTCAGCACTGTCTTCTGTTCCTGTTGGCAACTATTCTAAGTGACCACCCCTCTTATCTTGCCCCAGCACATTTATTATCAGATCATTTCCACTCATACTTTCCTGAGAAAGCTGGGTTTTCAGTCACGGACTCTCTCCATTTCGCAGCTTTGCTGCCTCCGGAGGCAACTTTCTAGGTCAGCCCTTGTCCCTCACCCCTTCTCTCCAGTCTGGGGCCCCTCGCTTGCCTTCTCCCTGGTTAAGACCAGCTTCTCCACCCAGCTGCTTCATCTTGTTTATTCTGGCCACAGGACCTTTCTTTATCATTTCTCCGTTCTACCTTTTATCTTAAGCCCCTCTTGCTTGCTTTCTGCCAGCTGAGAAATACACTCAATTTCTCATGTTCAGTCTTTAATAATAATGGCTATCATTTATACAGCATATACCACATACCACACACCTTCTGTCCTGCATCTAATTCAGTCCTCACAACAACTCTGTGAGGCAGTTATTGCCATCTCTCTTGAACAAACTTGGAAAAAGCCGCAGAGAGAATTATACTTGGCCCCTGAACTTACTCTGCTTTTACACATAAGTTTCTTAAAAGAATGTCTCCATTCCTACTCTCTTAAATCAGGCTGTTGCCCCACTTCTCTGTGGTGCTTGGGTCACCATCAGGCTCCCAATCCCTAAACCCAATGGACACTTTCAGTCTCAATCGTACATGAACACACACAGTATTATTGTCCACCTGGAATTACTGCCTCCCTTAACTCCCATAATATTGATTCTGACTGGTTCTCTTCCTGTCTCATAACTGTGCCTTCTTGGTCTTCTTTAGGCTTCTTTCTCTTATCCGCCCCTACGTCTTAGTATTCTCTGAGGTTCTTTCCTAAGTTTTGTCTCTCTACCTCTCTCTCTTTCTTGCTATTCAGGATTCTCCATGAATGATCCTTAGTCCCATTTTTTAACTTCTAAGACTATGTCTAGCTCTGGCACCATTTATAACAAAGACTAAAAGCCTTCCACAAGAGTGACCACTGTGGAGGTCTGTGTTGACCTCAGCCAGTGCTATTGTGGTACTGGGGCAGGACAGGAAGCGACAGGACAGGCTGACGAGAGGGAAGGGAGTGAAGGAACGGGAAAGGGAGGGGAAACGACTGTTGACCAGCCTGACTACGAGGGAAGGCTGTCTCTAAAGTGACTCTAATCAAGTCACTTTTTTTAACATTAGAAAAAAACATGACAGTACTTACACACTATTGGTATTTTAAAGGATTTATTAGCAGGAGCAAGCCAAAAATGCAGGCATGGGAAGCGAACTGATATAAGAATGGACTCCAGAGAAGAAGGAGAAGGGTTGTTTTTAGAGGGGAGGGTACCCCCGTCACCAGGAGGAAGGAGGATGGTGCAGATGTGAGTACGTTTGCTGAAGAGGAGGGGTTCCCCTCTACGAGGCAAGGTCCCACGATAAGAGTGGGAGATGTTGCTACAGCCCTCTCTGGAAAATGCAACCTGCCACAGGGGGTTAAGGTGAGACACAGCATTGGAGAGCAAACAGCACCCCACCAACACTAGGGGCTCGGTTTATGAGAGAGCCTCATTTGAGCGAACTACGTGGCAGTGGGCATCCCTGAGGAAGGCCAGCTTTTAGTTAGGACAAGGACATGGAGGAAGCGCTTGTAGGAGAGGTTGAGGTGGTAGGAAGCCATCTAATAATAGAGTGAGGACTCAGGGAGCTCAAGGGAGGAAGAGGTTACCAGTTTGAGGGTGAGGAAGGACAGAGTATTACGGTGACAGTAGTGTCTGGAGAATAGATTCGAGAAGCAGGAAGCTCAGCCTTTGGGGGTTCACTGATAAGAACAGACGAGAAACATGAAAGGGTTTCGTCTTGACAGTCCCTTGTTGGAAGGTGGGCACTGGACACCAAGGGTGGGTATCTTAGCTCCATGAACTTGAGGCAGTTTCAACCTGGTCTCAGAGATTTCAGGGTAAAAGACTTGGAAAGTATAGGGTTTTATGGGTCTGGAGTTTCTCAGAGCCTCAGCCTGGTCTTGCCGTGCCCTGGTGACTGAAACATCTCCAGACAGAGGGGAGCCTTTGAGGCCAGGACGTTGCCTTTCTCACCTCGGTATCCCAGCTTCTAGCCCAGTGTCACGTGTATCCAGACACTTAAAGACGGTTGGGTAATTTAAAGAATTAACGATAGAATATGGACCATATCCCAGTCTGCTGAAGCCAAAGACTCCACTTACAGGGTGCACCTTTCAATTCTCTGTCCCCAGGCCCTCCATCCAGAGGACTAAAGGGACCTTTCCTCCTGGGCTGTGTGTGAATGGCACCAAGTGTTGATAAAACCTGGCAGTTTCCCAGGGAGTTTGATCAACATAAACATTCAAATCAGATATTTCAGGCCAAATTTCATCTACTCAATATAATCACTTGAAATCTACTCTATTCCATGCTGCCTAAGGCATATGGCTTCCCTTCAAAATATAAAAAACCACAAACCTTTAGGATGAATGCTACAGTAAGGGATTTGTGACAATGTGCCTGATTAACAGCTGCTACCAATTAGACAGAGATCTGTGAAAAAGATAACTCCCTGAGAGCCAGCCCGAGCACATAAGACATGCCTAACAATCTAAGGCTATGGGAGCAGATGGGCATAGGCTAAAAATGTGTTTATGAGATTTTATTTGGGGGAAAAAAGAAAGTTGCCTTGGTATCAATTGCTACTCTCATATCATTGCCTGCAGTGCAAATAAAAGCCACTCATGAATATATTCAACTCTTCATACATCTGGGAAAAGTAAACTATTACAAAATAATATTTTCCTATTGATTCAAACTTTGGACAAGCCCTACTATCAGGAAACACAAAAGTCTTAAATCTGAAACTATAAAACCCCTAAATAGAGAGTGATTATTCATGTTACCGAAAAGGATACACATATATGAAACATTTACACTGGCTTCATTCCTTTAATTGTGAGTTAGCCCCGGCTATTTAAAACACAGTTTGACTTATAAAATAAAAAAAAATTCTATCTATAAAATTTTACAGGAGACAATTAGTAGAAGGTGAAATATACATGCATATTACAGTGAGAACCACATTATTTAGTCAACAGTCCCCTTCTAGTGAAATTTATTAGATTCACTTAGATTATTTTCATATCTCTTCCAGAGCCCCAAATATTTTTGGTTTGCTTAAAATTCTCCAACTTGAAGATTGATAACTCTTCCAATTGCCATTATTCACTGTGGTAGCATCTGATCTTTTAAAATATAGTTCCATGCTGGAGATGTGATTTATCCCAGCAGATAAAATACCAGTCTGGGAACCATAACAACCAGATCTGCTTGCATCTCCTTTGATAACTGCTCAGTTATCTTTGGCAACACCCCACTTGTCTGCATTCAATCTTCTCTTTTAGAGAAGGGACAGTAACTATCTGCCAGTTACTTGCCTTACAGGAGCATCAAGCTTTGGAGAGGTCACAGCTCCTCATGGGCCATTACACGTGAGCAATCAGAAGCTTTGTTCTGTTAGGTTTCCAGAGTGAGAAACCGGGACCCAGGCAGTCTGGAGCGGTGTCTTGAGGCCTCGGAAGATGTAAGTGGGGATAGTCCTTTGAGTTGCCTGTCTAAGGGAAGGAAGACTGGTCTCAACATGCCAAGAGAACAATGTAGTTATAATAATATTTGAAAACCTGACACAAAGTAGTATAACCATCATAGTGTTTTATTTCTGATACTGAACAGCAGTCTCTCTTGCTCAAGAATAATATTATATGATCTTTTGGACAGAAAGAGTCAAGTGACATGTTTTTTGATAAATATTATGATTTTTCTGAGGCTGCTCCAATATGCTCCAGTGTTTTAGTTCCCTGGCTACCACTGCAGATTTCAAGTCCACCTTTAAAAAGTTGCTGAATCTGATTTACTTTAAGTCCACAATGTGTCCTTGTATGTAGCTGAATTGCCCTCTGTGAGATGGAAGACCAGTAGCTTAACCACAGTACCTTTTAATACTTCCTTTAACAAGGCTTAGTAGCCAAGAACCCCCACTTCACCTTCAGTAGGAAAGCCTCAGAAAACTTCAGAAAAGTCAGGAATCAAAATATAGAGGATAAAACTCACCAAACACTGACAAATCATAGTGCCGTTCTAAGACCTACATTCCCTCTTTCTTCTTCGCGTATGTCCGTGTCAAATGATTCTGAACTCTCCTGGAAGACAGTCTGCCACGCTACAGCAGAGGGGTGGGTTTGAAATACTAGCATAAGGTGGACACTGTGTTCCTTGTCTTGGAGGGAGGTGGAAGGGTCCAAAGAACCTCTCATTAGTCAGCGAGTGATTGACCTGCCTCTTGGCCTCGTGTACTGCTAAAACCCAGGGTCTGCTGGCGACTGGGATGAGGAGGTGTAAAGGGACTTGGCTAAGCCTTAGCTTGGCCAACTAAGTCACACAAAGGCCCCCAAAGAACATTCGAGCAGTTTTTTGCTTCAGATTCTAGACACATAACCCGATTTGTCAGTGTGTGTTGCCCACAGGTGAGGGGCCTCTGCTCATGGACTCCCGGATGCCTGAGGTGGCTGCTGCCCTCAGTAGTGAGCAGCATCCACTCTGACCCGTTCCCTCATTCCTTTCCTGCCTCCTCAGCTCAGTCCCCTGGCCAGCAGTCAGTTCTCTTCCCTGGAAGCGTCTCTGTCCTCCTCTGTCATATCCTCTGGCCTGGGTGGTCACTCTCTCTCTGCTGCGAGGCTGGACAGGGCCGTGAGGAAGCTCAGAGAACAGGAACAAGCAGGCTCTCTAACGGAAAGTCAGATCGCTGGCATAATGTTCTTCTCTAGCTTGAGTTCCACCCAGAACTTTGCATCCATTTACTTTCTCGTAGGATTGCCCAGGCTCTAGGAAAAGAAAGAGGGAGAAAGCTTCTATCAGCCCAAAACGATAAGATATTTCTATAGCACTTTACAAATGACCAAGTTCCCCCTAAACATACTAGGTACCTAATAGTATCTGTTGGACTGAATTTAAAAGCACTTCCGCGCATCTCGTCTTGTGACAAGATGTGCGGAAGATGTCACTCTTTCCCCAAAGTGACATCGCTACAGATGGCAAAGCTGGGACTGGAACTCAGGCCTTTTAATTCCATTCAGTGTTGTTTCCAGTTTTGTGATTGGTCATACACCCAGGTGTTTATTAGCGATAAGTTTCTCTTGCGTGGGAGACTGATGTGAAAATTTTCGGTACCAGAAATCAGGCTGGCTTTTTCTCTCCCTTCAACCTCCTGCTCTTCAAAGTTTTCTCTTCCAGATTTCAAGTTGGTGCATTAAACACTTAGTGTTTTGCACATCATTTTATTAGGGCCACCATCACTTTTCCTCACTGAGACTATTGTCATGCCTCCAAACTGGTGCCCATTGGTTCCTTAATCATGATTTTTCTCAAAAATAAATTTGAGTTTAAAATCCAGGGCATTGTCCCAGCTGGTGTGACTCAGTTGGTTGGAGCGTCATCCCATAAACCAAATGGTTGTGGGTTCAATTCCCAGTCAAGGCACATGCCTGAGTTGCAGGTTTGGTCCACAGTGAGGGTGTGTATGAGAAACCCATCAATGTTTCTCTCTTGTATCAATGTTCCTCCCGCTCTCTCTCTTCCTCCCTTTCCCTCTCTCTAAAACCAATAAGCATGTCCTCTGATGAGGAGTAAGAAAAAGTCCACGGCATTAAATTTTCCAATAGCCCCCTTTCACCTACAACGGTGTCCTCAGACCCCTGGAGTGACATTCTTGAGGGAAAAAGGATGTCATGCTTACAGTGTCTAGGAGTTTATTTGAATTTTGTGTTTCAATGCCAATGGGAAAAACCTTTCAAAAATAAGTATATTCTGGATCTTCTAAATAACTGTCCTATCACACTCATAAAATTTCACTCAGTATGTCACAGATATCTTTTGATCTTGTTGGCACCAAGTTATAGCACTTTAAATGTCACGAGTTAATGAAAAAGGAACAGAAGAGGTCTTAATTTGCAATGACGAGTTTGATGTGTGCGAAGGCCAGATTCTCAAACGTTTGCTGTCGCGGAATCTGGTGACCACGTACATTGTAGACGGGGCACAGCTGACTGAACCGTAAACAGCAGCAGCAACAACAGAGCCAGACCAAAGAGACCCTTCTCTCTTTGTAACAGTTTTCTCACAGCGGGTGGTATTTTTGTTTTAGTAAAACATTTAACACAAGAAACGAATATTAATTTGAACTTTATTGGTCTTACATATTTCTTTTGGAATTAATTGTTATGGCTTTAGAGTCACATGAAATCTATAAGCAAAAGGAATGTAAGCCTAGTTTTCTATTTCACGTATTCCTGCTCTTATTTTTCAAAAGTATTTCTCATCTCTCTCTACTGGTTATGCTTCTTGTGTGAAAATTATACTTCCTACAATCTTGACTTTATTTTTTATTATTTTTTAAGATTTTATTTATTTATTTTCAGAGGGGAAGAGAGGGAGAAAGATAGGGAGAGAAACATCAGTGTGTGGTTGCCTCTCATGTGTCCCCGACTGGGGACCTGGCCTGCAACCCAGGCTTGTGCCCTGACTGGGAATCAAACCGGCAACCCTTTGGTTTGTAGGCAGGCACTCAATCCACTGAACCACACTGGCCAGGGCGTCTTGACTTTAACTTTGGCTGTGCCACTGGGTTTGCCAAATAAAATGTGAGTGGACGTAATGTGAGGTTTTCTCAAGGGGAAGCTTTCAGAGCTACTGCACACTGGACCCTCTTCCTTCCTTCTTTCTGGCATCAGCCTAACAATATCCCAGAAAGGAGCTGTTCCTTCAGCCTGGATACCAGAATGGAAGTTATACAGAACCAAGAGCTTCAGCCAACCATAGAGGACACATAACACAAATGGAAGATATGAATACATATGAATACAGCCCTGGCTAGTGTAGCTCAGTGGATTGAGCATGGGCCTTCAAACCAAAGGGTTGCTGGTTCGATTCCCATTTGGGGCAGATGCCTGGGCTGCAAGCCAGATCTCCAATCACGAACACATGAGAGGCAACCACACATTGATGTTTCTCTCCCTGTCTTTCTTCCTCCTTTCCCTTTTCTCTGAGAATAAATAAATAAAATCTTTTTTAAAAAATGCACAAACATACATATATAAATACACATACACACACGTGGAAAATTTGTGTGTATTTGTATATGTGTGTGTGCATGTGTGTGTCTACATATGTGTATGTACCCATACCCAGTGATTTAAGTTAACACTGGGGGTCTGAGGTGATTGTTTCCTTTAAAAGAGGGTGTGTAAACCACTTCAGAGACTCTGGCCTACAGAAAACATTCATTTCTTTAGCTTCCTAAGTGTTTTTGACATCAGATCTAGCCCATTGTTCCAGGGTCATTTGCTGTGTGCGTCTGTCATCTTCATCGTTCCTAATCATGTCCTGTTCGTGTAAGCCTTTCTACCTCGGTTTGTCTGTTTTCTTATGGGAGAAACTTGGAAACAGCGCGACAGTCCGATCAATTTTGTGACGGTGGCTGAGCTGGGCAGAGCCTGCACCGGTGCCAGAGGGACCAAGCTTGTTTCCGCTGCCGTGACCGCATTTCCTCCAGTCGCTAACAAGGGGTAACCACGGTGTGGTTAAGTGTCCCCACCTTCCCAAGCCCAATCTAGCCTCATACAGAGGTGCCAGCAAGTAATAAAGTCCCCAGACAAGAGCACCAGCCTCTGAACAATGGCGCATCTGACTGTATTCTATTTCTGAGGCCCTTATGAAACGTCTCCTAGTGAACTCTGCCTTTGATTTCCCACAAACTGCGTAAATAGGAGGTTGTGAGTTATCACATCTGAAGCCTGCTGCTACGTTTCCAAATTATCTCTTTCTTGGACAGCTCAGGGACTGTGGTTAGGCAAATGAATGCTGGGCGAAGTTAAGTAATTGTAGTCTTAGAGAAAAGATTCTATGCCCTCAGGGCCTTGCAACCACACACATCCAAATCTCGCATTTAATTTAGATCAAGCATGGAATTAATAAGAGTCAGTGGTAATAAAGTGTCAGGGCAAGAAATGGAAAATAGATATCATAAAATATTTATGTAATAAAAAATAATCCCCTTTACTAATATAACCCACATTTTTTTCTTGATAGACCCTAGCAATAAAAGCATTTAAATCGCTGCAGGAGGGAATTACTATGCTCTGCATGAGACATGAAACACCCAAACACAGTTCACTTCTCAAAACCACAGTGTCTTGAAACAAATGATCTCTGAGCAAGAATAAAATGTGCTGCTGGATACTTGTCAATTTCTAATGGTAAATTCAACATCTATTTGATAAATTATCTTTCCCAGATCATTTCTGAAAGTTCGTAATGAATGCAGCTGGCAGAAGAATGGAAATGTAATTGAGTGACATCTTCTAATCAAAGATGCAGGTTGAAGATGGGGAATATCAACAGGCAAGGCGGCACCGGGGTTTCTTTCCCACCGCTCACGTTCAATGGCTGGCTGTCTTGTGTCAGCCACCGCACAGACCCGTCGAGGTGTTGTAGGGAGGTGAGCTGGTTTCGTCTTGGAAGGGGAGTTATAAATGACACCTTTGTATATTCAGCAGTGAGCTTCCTATCTTTCTGCTGGCATATTATGTCATTTCCATTTTTTAGAAAATCTTCTCTAGAAGGGCTGTAATAAAATCATCTCTGAGTAGAAGGAACATGATTAGGAAAGGAAGAATCTTAAACATCATTTAATTATAGGAGTTTGGAGAAGCTCCCTTTTGTGTGTGTTTCACCCACTATACAGTTTTTTTTTTTTGGATACATGACTGAACTACACTATTAAATGCTTATATCAGTATATGACATTCTCAAGTAAGCACCTTTGGTGATATTTTCAAATGCTCAGTATGTGCATTAAAAAATACTACTGCCTTGTCCAGATGCTTTTCCATTTTTAGGTTATTGAAAGAGAGCTTTCTATAATAGAGATACAGGAATAGAGATGTTGTGATTCTGGAGCTGTCATTTTTCTCTGCTCTAATTTTTTCTGTGGTGGTTGTTGCCAGCCTTTTGTTTCAGAAAATTACACTTGTCCTTTCATAATTCCCTGTGAGTCCGCGCCGCAGAGCAACATTCTAGCAAGGTGGTTTTGATCCTTTGATAATTAAATGCTCCATTGGGTGGTGAGAGAGACAGAGCTGCCTTGTATTAAATTCTTCTCTAAGCAGAAAGGAGGTTAATGTCACCTCCAGATAGTAATCGGTGGTATTTTTACGAGATAACGAGCTATTTGCCACAGACTGAATTCTCATGTCTTTATACCAGGAATGAGCAAAGCACATTCATAGTTCAAATTTCGCTTTTAGAAAGAATGTAAGCATGTATAAATCTGTGAACTGTTTGCCTTAAATTGTTTTATTTGTGGGTACTGACTACATTACCATACAGATTTTACTATAAAAATAGTATTCTGCAGATGCCTCAGTCCGAGCCTATGCCCGCGGAGTAGACGTTTACCTAAATACTCTGGCCAGAATGGGTGCACCTTTTCAGAAGCTCTGGCCTCGTGGAGGTACTTTGGAGGAGGAGGAGTGTTGGCTTCATGTACCAACTTGGCTAGACTACAGTCCCCAGTTATTTAGTGAAACTTGAATCTAGATGTTGCTGGGAAGTTATTTGTTGATGTGTTTAGCATCTATAATCATTTGACTTTAAGCAAAGGAGACTCTCAACAATGTGGGGTGGGGTCATCTAACCAGCTGAAGGCTTTAAGAGCAAAAACTGAGGTTTCTTAGAGAAGAAAATCTGTCTCAAGACTGCAGCAGCAACTCCTCGCCTGAGCTTCCAGCCTTCTGGCTTGTTCTACACATTTTGGACTGGCTGGCCCCTATAATTTTGTGAGCCAATTCCTTAACATAAATCACTTTTGTATATGTATATAGGGTGGACAAAAGTAGGTTTATAGTTGTAATACGAATCAATAATATGGTAATTAGTAAATACTAATATAAGAATAAACTGTATTTCACAGACTCACAACTGTAAACCTATTTTGCCCACCCCGTATATATGTATACAAGGTCTGTCTGGAAAAAGTCCAACCCTTGTTAATATAATGAGACAGTTTGCCTGACATTGATGGAACCTGGCAGCCAGGGAGAGTGGACTGCAATGCGCATGCATGAACAATGATGACTTCACTATACTAGTCAGTGGGGGCAGTAGATGCTGTTGAGTGAACATGTGTATTGTGTGGTCGTCACATTCAAAATGACTGAGCAAGTAAAGCAAAGAATCTGCATCAAATTTTGCGTTAAGCTTGAACATTCCTCTGCAGAAACAATTCAGATGATTCAGAAGGCCACAGCTATGGGGAACCGGTGACTGACAGCTTGATCACAACAACAAACCTGCTCATGCATCGCGTCTCATGCAGAGGTTTTGGCAAAACGTCAATCACCCAGGTGACTCAGCCCCACTACAGCCCAGATTTGGCACCCTGTGACCTCTGGCTTTCCCCAAAACTAAAGTCACCTTTGCAAGGGAAGAGATTTCAGACCATTGATATGATTCAGGAAAATACACACAGGGTAGCTGTTGGCACGGGGAGATCTGTGTGAAGTCTCCAGGTGCCTACTTTGAAGGGGACTGAGATGTCATTATGCTACGTACAATGTTTCTTGTATCTTGTATCTTCTTCAATAAATGTCTCTATTTAGCATAGATGAAGAGTATACATGGCTGAATACTTTGTGGACAGACCTAGTCATATAATCCTAATCATTGTTTCTTTAAAGAACCCTGACTGGTACAGGCGGTAAGTGAAAGATAGAAACAAGTGACTTGAAAATCACAGGAGGACTTGTTGGGCCCTTGATGTAGCGGGTATCATGGACTGAGCCAAACCTAGCTGCCTGGAGTCAGTTTTCATGATACTCTCCTCAGTGCAGCGTGTTTATTTAATAAGCTCCGCCCAGTTCAGATCACCTCTTCACACACCTTGCTCATCCCATTATGAGCAACATGCTCTCAGATACTTTTGCCACCAGCTTGGAGGTGCTGGTGTTCAGTGTTCTCATCCATGGCAGTTATATGAACCAGTGGCCATTCCACTGAGGAGCACCAGTAAGTGTTAGATGCTTACAAATTCTCAACATGAAAGGCCTGGTTAGAATCAGTGTTGTCTCCAATAGCTGTCTTGTCTCTTATCTCTGCACAGCTAAATGTCTTGAGAAACTTGCTTGCATGCATGGTGTTCATGGCCATATTTGCTGCTCGCTCTGTCACCCATGGCAGTGAGGTCTTAGTCCTCACCACTCTACACACACAAACCTTCCTGCTATGAAGTCCAGTCCTTATTTTACGTATTGTCTTGACTGCATTAAGCCACTACTGTTGACCATACTCTCCTATAAACCTCTTCCTTTGGCTTCTGCAACCAATCCTCTCATGGTTTGCATCCTATTCATGTAGATAAATTGCTTCAGCATTCTTCAACCAAAGGGATCTGTTGTGGGTTGAAGAACACCTCCTAAAAGATATGTTGAAGTCCTAACCACTGGTACCTATGACTGGGACTTTATTTGGAAATTGGGTCTTAATAGATGTAATCAAGTAAAAATGTCGTTAGGGTGGGCCCTAATCCAATGTGCTTGGTGTCCTTATAAGAACAAGCAAACACCCTGTGAGACACAGACACATACAGAGAAGAAAGCCATGTAATCATGGAGGCAGAGGGTAGAGTGATGTATCTCCAAGCCAAGGAACACCAAGGGTTGCCAGCAAGTACTGGAAGCTATAAGAGGCCAGGAAGGATGCTCCCTTAGAGATTTCAGCGGGAGGATGGCCTTGCCAACACCTTGAGTTCAGACGTCTAGCCTCTAGAATGGAGAAAATTTTTATTGTTTTAAACCATCTGGTTTGTGGTAATCTGTGACAGCAGCCTTAGGAAACTAATGCATGGTCTCACAGGATCCTTTGAAAATCAAAGTACTTTTAGCACCTTTTCGGTTGGATGTTTCTTCCTTAGGTTGATGTGCGGTGGGCCTTAGAGGAAAGAGGGAAAGCATGCTCAGTGCAAGCTGGCACATGCATAGACTGTGGTTCTCAGTCACGCTGACTCGTGTTGAGGAGCCGTAGCACACAGCCACGCAGGCCTCCAGCCCCTGCCTGTCTGTCTGGAGTGTTCCACCCATGCATTTGCCCCGGATGGGGCACATCTATCTACCTCTTGTTGCTTATGGTTCTCAAGAATTTGACAATGAAGAAAGGCCGACATGCTCTCAGGAGAAGACTCTCACAGATACATTCTATTCTTCAGCCTTTCTAGCTCAGTCACTCTCTGCAGCTGAATTTCAATTCATGATACATTCCGTAAGAAGCACGTCCTTGGGCAACTCTATCCCCAGTGGAATTGTCTGATGAAGTGGGCTCTGTTAACCACTCAGGAGGCTCTGTAGGCTTTGATTACTGCTCACGAGGTTTTCGCTTCTTCAAGGAGCTTAATGAGGTTTTTCTGGAGGGCAAAAATCATAAATTTCCATTTTTTAGTAGCTCTCCTGATAGGAGTACAAATTATACATCCCTATCACACCCCATAAGACAATGTTCCTCATTTCTTTCTCTTGTGAGGTAGCAATTCAGATGTATTCTGGTCCATTGCATCTCAAAAATATTGAGAAAAGTATAACGAAATATAAATGTTAATTATTTCTTTAAAGGGACATACTTTAAAATGTGCAATTTCTGAGGCTTGCAAAGTATGTAATGCTGAATATGCCTTGAACAGAAATTAATTTCAAAGGTCAAAAAATGATTTTGTAGCCTGAAAAAAAATGTCCGCATTCATTTATTTTTATCTAGACATAATTACAGAAGGAAGTGAGTCTTTTTAGTCAATTCTAGCCGTTTAAACTTGTTTATTTCTCTCTCCACAATTGTTCCTTGATTTATTTCTTTACTTTTGGCTCTTGCATGTAAAAGTACTTTTATAACTTAAATGATTCTGACCAAATTGATGGTTGACAGCCAAGTGTTTCAGTAACTTTCCCCCTTAGTCTGACGACAAATGCATCACTGGGCCCTTGGCTGCCTATCAGGTCACTAACTGTGGTGTCCATTTCTCTAAGGAGGTGGGGCATATTTTAAAAAGTGCAATCAGAGCATTCTAAATGAAATGGCAGATTTAGCGGATGGAACGTACAGAATACTAATGGGACAGGCACAGGCAGCTGGGCCTGCCATGCACTCGTGCATCACAAGCTGAGAATAATGACCTTGCTCCAGCCTTAAGCAGACAGTCGGTGCAGTTGGGAACAAACAGATGTCTCTGATTCCACTCCAGCCACCTCCCCTCCCTTGGGACTGCCCTGTCCTAGCTCTGCACAGGAAAGCCGCCACCTCAATTCAGGGGAGGCATTTGCTCACTTGGGGAATGGGGCACGGAGTATGGGAGAGCCGGGGGGAACAACCCTCAAAGTTCACAACAGTCC
Source organism: Carollia perspicillata (assembly GCA_004027735.1). NCBI lineage: Eukaryota > Metazoa > Chordata > Mammalia > Chiroptera > Phyllostomidae > Carollia > Carollia perspicillata. The sequence goes on along the minus strand of PVKM010010153.1, from coordinate 5,444 downwards.
AGCTTCCAAATGCCTGACTCTGTCTGACAGATTCTTGAAATTAGTTTTTTAAATTAAATGAAACACCTTTTTACTACTTTCCCTTGCTGCTCACAGACTTTAACAATTAAAAATCTCTTAGGAAACATCTGCCTCTATGCGGAGCAAAAAGAACTGAATAACTTCCTTAAAGTAAATGAAGAGGAAAGAGGGAGTGAGGTTGGAAAATTTTTCTAAAGACCCTTTGCCCCGTGTGAGTGCAGTGCAGAAACACAAAACTGTCATTATTGACAGTGATCTCTCTGGCTATAAGCCCTTTCCTGATTTTCATGCAGCAAAGCTCAGAAGTTGCTATTATTTATGTGCCCATTTTACGGATGAGGAAGCTGACACTGTGATGCTCAGTTTGTCTCAAGTTAAATAGCAAGTGAGGGGTAGAATTAGGATTTGCACACAGGCCAGTGTGACTCAGGATCTGAATCTTATTTGCTATATCTCATTGTCATTCTGCATTTCAAATGACTTTTGCTATTAGGAAAAATGTTATTCTTTTCTCTTGGAAATGCAATTCAAGAAAAAAAAATATACCCAAAATTCTAATGATGTCAGCATGAATGATTCACTGTCTTTGGGCCAGTAAAGCTGCTATGAAGGATCAAAAGCTTATTTGAATTAAAAAAATTTTATGTTGAGACAGTTGTTTCGGAGGATTGTATTTTAAATGCTTTCCCTTGGATATCATCATGCTGCTGGTTCAGGTGTAGAAGAATGTGAAAGACCTCAATGGCACTGAGGCAAGAAGGAATCACTGGATAAACAAACAAACAAATCCCACTTTCTTTAACAGCTGTGGTAGGCAGCCTCCAGCATGGCTATCAACAATTCTTGCCATTTAACGTTCTTTCCCTTATAAGGTTCCTTCCATATTTCGTAGGAGTTAGTTGGTAGGTATAATGACATGTCTCTTTTCAAGAAAAGGTTATTAAGGACTATGTGACTTCCCTTCTGGTTGCTGCCCTGCAGTCTTGCTCTCTCTTTGGTCTTTCACTCTGGGGGAAACCATTTGCCATGTTGAGAGCAGCCCAGTAAAGAGGCTCACAGGGCAAGGACTGAGATCTTTAGCCAAAAGCCCGCAAGGAACTGAGGCTTCCTGCAGACATACCCAGCCCTCCTCAGGCTATCGGGTTACTGATGACCAGACTTAGCTGAGAGCTTGGCTGCAGCCTCCCAGCTGAACCACACTGCCCACCCCACCCACATTCCTGACGCTCAGAAACTGTGTAAGATAATAAATGCTTGTTGTCTTAAGCTGCTAACTTTTGGGGATAATTTGTTATGCAGCAATAGATGACTAACACAAAAGCCAGAGAAGCCATATATACAAATAATCTGAAGAAACTAAAATTCAGAGGCCAAGTCCTTCTTAGGGAAGGAAGAGAAGGAGGACACTTGTTGTGACTAAGACAGTGTGATCGTATTCCTTAATTAAGAGAATACACAGTAATTCTTATTAGAGATGAAAGCAAATCACAACCAACTTAACTTACATGTAAAATATGCATCTTTTCCCTTCTGAAAAGAAATTGTATATCCTATGAAACTTCTGACAATTAATCAAGGAACCAGGAAATAAGTTTAAGTTTGGCTTTGCCAGTGACTGCTGTGACGTCAGCTTTCATAATATTCTTGAGTATTTCAGAGGATAATGATGCTAATAATGCTGACCTCCTTCTTCAGAATGATGTGAAAAATTACTAATTATTGTTAGCAAGATGCCCCAGAACAGTAGAATATTCTATGAGTGCTAAATAATAGCAATTAGCAACCCTACGATTTTGCAAAGTTGCTAGAAGGTGCTTCAGAAACAATGAAGTCTGGCGCGATATAGATCTGCTGCTGTCCTTCACACTGTGGGCCAGGCCTAGACAGTGGAATGACTAGGATGACTAGGAAGGACCATGCTTCTTCTGCCATGCCTTTTCTCCTCAGATCAGGTCATCCCTGAGAAAGGTTAGCTTGAAAATATTCTCAGGTTCTGGACTCCCTATCTTCATAGCAAATGTGTATCAATTGAGTAGCTGCAGCTTACGATTATACAAAAATAAATTATTGTTATTGCAGCCGGCTCAGTGACTGCCTGCTGACAGAGCCTGGTCTCTGGAGAGGGTTGTGCCTGCTTGGCCTGTCGGCTACTTTGTCACTTTCTCATCAGCCTTTGTGCCTAGGGCCACTTGCAAGGCTCCCCTTCCACCTACTGTGATTTGAGCAGGGAGGTGTGAAGAATGATGAGACTGGCTGTCCTGTGTCTCTTCTTTCTGCCAGAGTAGCTTTTGTACTAGAAGCTTTAGCATAGGGTTATTCTTTGGGGCCGGGGGTTTGTTGCTTTAGAAGGTTACCTGCAAGGGTAAATAAATCCACAGAAAGTGTGTCTGTGAGAAACTGGGACACACACACACAATCTGATCATAAGAGGAATTTATGCCTGTTAGAGAAAATTTGGAATAAAAAATCATACCAGAAATAAGCACAAAAAGAAAATAGACATGATTCTACTTCCTTCATTACAAATATTTACTGTTAAGACATTTTACCATATTTCCTTTTAATAATTTTCTTCACGTGTTAAGAAGTTTTCCACACAATTTTTGAAGATAGCATATTGCAAGTGCTTTTCCATGTCATTGAAAATATGATTTTTAATGAGTGCAAGGCATTTTATTGTATTGAATTATCATAATTTGTTTAAGCAATTCCTTATTATTGGATTTTTATGCTATCTTTACCTATTTTTACATTTTTTTTCCTGTTAAAATAATACAGCCTGAACATTCTTAGGGACAAAAGAAATGTTTGCATTTCTGAGTATTTCCTTAGGAATATTTCCAGATGTTGAATTTTGAGTCAAAAGATATACATTTGGTGGGGGGGTCGTCTTTGTACATATTAAGAAAATACTCTCCAGGTATTTTTATTCTCATCAGCGTATGTCATGCTGATTCTGATGACAAATAAATAAAATCAGAAATAAAGGAAAAATAACAACTGACACCAAAGAAATACAAAGGATTGTAAGAAAATATTATGAACAACTATACACCACAAACTGGACAACCTGAGTGAAATGGATTAATTCCTAGAAACATATGATCTTCCAAAACTAAGTCAGGAAGAATCAGATAATCTGAATAAGCAGATTATACCTAGTGAAACTGAAGCAGTAATAAAAAAACTCCCAAGAAAAGCCCAAGACTGGATGGCTTCACAGGTGAATGTTACCAAACATTCCAAGAAGAACTAGCACCTCTCCTTCTCAAACTATTTAATAAAATTCAAAAGGAGGGAAGGCTCCCAAGTGAATTTTATAAGGCCAGCATTATCTTAATTCCAAAACCAGATAAAGACACTACAAAGAAAGAAAAGTATAGGGCAATGTCTCTGATGAACATAGATGCTGAAATCCTCAACAAAATATTAGCAAACCAAATATAGCAATGCATTAAAAAGATCATACACCATGATCAAGTGGGATTTATTCTGGGAATGCAGGGTTGGTACAACATTGACAAATCGATAAATGTGATTCACCACATAAATAAAATGAAGGATAGAAACCACATGATCATATCAATAGATGCAGAAAAAGCCTTTGATAAAATCCAGCACCCATTTATGATACAAACTCTCAGCAAAGTGCTATTGGGGGAACATATCTAAACATAATAAAGGCCATATATGACCAACCCTCTGCTAGCAGACTCAATGAGAAAAAAGCTATAAGCATTACCCTTAAGACTGGTAACAAGACAGGGATGCCCACTTTCACCTCTCTTATTCAACATAGCACTAGAAGTCCTAGCCATAGCAATCAGACAAGAAAAAGGAAAAAAGACATCAAAATTGGAAAGAAAGAAGTAAATCTGTCATTATTTGCAGATGACATGAAACTGTACATAGAGAACCCCAGAGATTCCACCAAGAAACTACTAGAACTGATAAATGAATTCAGCAAAGTAGCAAGACACAAAATTAATATCCAGAAATCAGTTGCATTTTTATATGCAAATAACAAACTAACAGAAAGGGAAATTAAGAAAACAATTCCATTCACATTTGCTTCAAAAAGAATAAAATACCTAGGAATAAATCTAGCCAAGGACGTGAAAGACCTGTACTCAGAAGAAAGAAATTGAAGAAGAAACAAATAAGTGGAAGCACATACTGTGTTCATGAATAGGAAGAATTAACATCATTAAAATGCCCAGAGCAATCTATAGATTCAACACAATTCCTTCAAGATTCCGATGACATATTTTAAAGAACTAGAAAAAATATTTCAGAAATGTATGTGGAATCACAAAAGGCCCCATATAGCAACAGTGATCCCGAGAAAGAACAAAGTTGGAGGAATCATGCTACCTAATATGAAACTATAGTATAAGGCCAGAGTAATCAAAACAGCCTGATATTGGCATAAAAACACACACACGGATCAAGAGAACAGAATAGAAAGCTCAGAAATAAACCCACACCTTTACAGTCAATTAATATTTGACAGAGAAAGCAAGTATATGGGCTAAAGATAGTTTATTCAATAAAGGGTGTTGGGAAAATTGGACAGATACATCTAGAAAAATGAAACTGGGCCACTTTCTCACACCACACACAAGAATAAATTCAAAATGGACCAAAGACTTAAATGTTAGACTTGAAACCATAAAAATCCTAGAATAAAACATAGGCAGCAAAATCTCAGACATTGATTGTAGCAATGTTTTATCATATATATCTCCCCAGGCAAAGGAAATAAAAGAAAAAATAAACAAATGGGACTACATCAAACCAATAAAAAGACAACTCACAGAACAGGAAAACATTTGCCAATACATCCGATAAGGGGTTAATATCCACAATTTATAAAGAACTTACAAATCTCAACACCAAAAGAACAAGCAGTCCAGTTACAAAATGGGCAAAGGACCTGGATAGACACTCCTCCAAAGAGGACATACAGATGGCCAGTAGGCATATGAAAATATTCTCAACATCACTCATCATCAGAGAAATGCAAATTAAAAACACAGTGAGATATCATCTCACACCTTTCAGAATGGCTATCATCAATAAATCAACAAACAGCAAGTGCTGGTGAGGGCGTGGAGAAAGGGGAAAGCTTTTGTACTGTTGGTGGGAATGCAGACTAGTGCAGCCACCGTGGAAAGCAGTATGGAGATACCTCAAAAAATTGAAAGTGTATCTGCCTTTTACCTTGTGAGTCCACTTCTGGGAATATATCCAAAGGAACCCAAAACACTAATTTGAAAGGACATAAGCATGCCTATATTCATTGCAGCATTATTTACAATCACCAAGATATGGAAGCAGCCTAAGTGTCCATCAATAGATGAATGGATAAAACAACTATGGGACATTTACACAATGGAATTCTACTTGGCTGTAAAAAAGAA
>PVKM010010152.1:0-35552 GCA_004027735.1 Carollia perspicillata | reverse complement strand
AGTCCCAAAGAAGTTGGACCCAAGGAGGAACACACCAAGGCACATCATAATTACATTAGTCAAGATTAAAATGAAAGAGAGAATTGTAGAAGCAGCAAGAGATAAGGGGACGGTCACCTACAAAGGAGTTCCCATCAGACTGTCAGCTGATTTCTCAAAAGAGACCTTGCAGACAAGAAGGGGCTGGAAAGAAGTACTCCAAGTCATGAAAGGCAAGGACCTACATCCAAGATTGCTCTATCCAGCAAAACTTTCATTTAGAATGGAAGGGCAGGTAAAGTGCTTCTCAGATCAGGTCAAGCTCAAGGAGTTCAGCATCACCAAGCCCTTATTATATGAAATGTTAAAGGGACTTGTCTAAGGAAAAGAAGATAAAAAATATGAACAGTGAAAAGACAGCAAACTCACAATTATTAACAACCACACCTAAAACAAAAGTAAAATAAGCAGACACCTAAAACAGGAATGGAGGTACAGAAATGGAGATCACATGGAAGGTTAGCAACAGAGGAGTGGAGGAGGTGGAAAGAGGGGAGAAGGTACAGAGAATAAGTAGCATAGACAGTGGGGAGAAAATAGACAGGGGGAGGGCAAGAGTAGTGTGGGAAATGTAGAAGCTAGAGAACTTATGACACATGGACATGAACTAAAGGGGAGGAATGTGGGTGGGAGGGGGTGTGCAGGGTGGAGGGGAATGAAGGGGGGAATAGGACAACTGTAATGGCATAATCAATAAAATATTTTTTTTAAAAAGAGTGACTAGACAAGAAAGTTGATGAACAGAGAGAGGTTGGGAGATGGCCCAGTGAAAAGTCCCTGTGACCTTGACAAGTGGTCCATAGTCATTTTTCTTATGCAGTACACATAATAGGTGGTATTACTAATGTGCTCTGACCAGGTACATAGCCCAGGATTAATTGTAACAGGAAACCAAAAGTAACAGTAGCTTAAAAGGACCTCTCTACCTCCCTCTTGATCTATTCAGTGGATCTCTATGTCTATTTCTGGAGTTCAGGGCTAGAATGAAAGTCCATGTTCATCACTAACCCAGAGTCCATCTGCCTTTCACGCTACCATCCTGGATTGTGGCTTCTACTCTAATGTCACCTCATGATCCCAAATGGCTGCTGGAGATCCAAACATTGCAGGCAATAGGAAGAAGAAATCCAAAGACTCAAGGGTTCCTTCCCAGTTAAACCATTTCCCTTTAAGCAACTTTTCTGGAAGTCCCAGACACTACTTTCCCTTTGATTTCATTCGCCAGAACTTAGTCATATGGCCACACTTAGCTGGAAGAAAGGCTGGGCATATTGCCACCCCAAATAAAGAAGTTTTGCCTGAAGGAGAGAGGAGATCGGGGGAAGTAGCTAGGTTTGTTTCTGCCAGGGGCATGCATAATTCCCAGAGCACTAACACCTACCCCACCTCTTTCTCTCCCCCTCAGGTAAGTACATGAATCTGAGAGGAACATTATTACAGGGCCAGCTTTGAATCTACTCTACATGACTCTATAAATATAATAAACCATTTGCAAACTTTGGGGTTTATATACTCTTATCTGGACATACCTCAAAGCCTACTGTAATTTACCAAGGTGTAATGACATTAAGACTGAAAACACTACCTCTGTAAATTAGGTTGCTGTGTCTATAAACAGAAAGCATGGGCTGAGAAGATGTGAAGAAAAAAGTGACAGGCTGCATTTTGCAGCCAAGTATCTATCTTTTAGAAAAGAAGAGAAATGACAAATAAAAAACTATGTCGAGGCTTCTTCTAGGAATGTCAGCACTATGGTTGCGGTGTTTGTGGTGGAGAGCCTTTAGCTAACTATTCTGGGTTTTGGAGCCTCTGGACCAAGTAGAACGGCCGTAAGCGTGGTAGTTCAGTCGGGCATGTTAGTAGCCTCCAAGGGGCCACGCCTCCTGGAATTCATGCCTTTGGGTAGCCCCCTCCCTTGAAGCTGGGCTGCCCTGTGACCACTTTAACCAGAAGTGAGGCTCTGCCAGCGCCAGACTAGTTTTCAGAAGGACTGGCAGTTTCTATTTTTGCTTCTTGATTATCCTGCTGCTGTGTAAGAAGTCTGGCTACTCTGCTGCAAAGCCACGTGGAGAGAGGCAGTGGAGAGGCCACGCAGAGAAGGAGCAACCCCAAGACTACATGGAGAGAGAGCGCGAGTCCAGGGTCCTAGCACCCAGCCAAGTCCAGACCTCAGCCTCTCTGACAGCTGAATGCAGACACACGCTGACCATTGGCCAGCCCATACCAAACAATCATGAACAAACAAAATGGTTGTTGTCTTAAACTACCATGTTTTGGGGTTGTTTGTACCTAGCAACAAATAATATAAACACCACCACCTCTCCAAACGTGTCTATGGGCTTGAGCTAGGACCCTGGGTCATGTGCCCCGGCCGGCCTCTGCTACCACAGCCAAGAGCCAGTGGCCTCTGGATCACTTCCTAACCCACAGCCCCGAAGTTGACCTTCTTCCAGAGCCCTCCTCCCAGCTCGGACAGGCCTACTGGAAAGGTTCCTGACAGGAGCACCCCTGGCCTTCCTCTTCATTCCATCTTCCAGCGGGAATCTGTGCCATCTCTTCCCCGCCCCTGGAACTTCACGGAGAAAGCCAGGCCAGCGTGTGTGTGTCCGCACACGCAGGGGGAGTCCTAGCTGTGAAAGGGTCAAGTCCTGTCCTGGAACAGGGGCCAGAAGAATGAGTTGCTGGCATCTTCACTTGGAATCTGGAACACATTTTCCCATAAAAGCAATTATTATAGATGATTTCAGTACTATTAGAACTATAGTTTGGTGACATTGCTGGTTAAACAGACATTTAGGGGCTACCCTGGGAACATAATTACCTTTTATAACATGGTCCTAATGAGAAACAAGATCCAAACAACTGACTTAAGAATGAACTTTTGAAAGCAGCCTGATTATAATTTAGAAACTCTCATCCTATATGGAGCACCAATTATGTAGTAGATGCTGTGGGCTAAACAGAAGAAAAAAAAAGATTGTGGCCTCTTGCCAAGAAGTTATAATTTGTTTGGGAGACCAAAACACACCAGGAACAACCAGCAGGCAAGGCAGTCAGTAAGTCAGCCCGAAACTGTGTAAGACTGACTGGTAGGTGCCTGCGAGTTGCAAGAGCAAGGCAGTAAGTCATCTTCTCCACTGTTTATTCATCTCAGCTTCCAGACACCTGCTTGGAGAGGTCTTGGGGACACACGCTGTTCACAGTTGCCCACATGCTGTTCCCTGTCCACGGGAAAGGACTGGGCAGGTGTCGGAGGCCTCTGTGTGCACCTGGCTGTGTAGCAACAAGAGTAGGTGGGTTCTGGGGCTTAGAACTAACTATAGGCGGCTGGGGGACAAGCCAGGGTCCTCATCACTGGTCTCGTGGAGGCCCCCCAAGAGGCCCTACCACTGTGTTTCTCAACAAGTTGTGTGGGAACACCTGGCTCAGAAAACACCGATTCTGGGGCTTCAGCCCCCACTTTGGGGTATGGCTTGGGGATCTGCATTGCTGACAGACTCCCCTGCAGACTCCTGTGCTGGGGAAGGTTTGACATCACCCCCCCAGAGATGGCAGAGTCACACTGAGACACTCAAGCACATTTTCCCCTGCAAGCTATCAGGGGCCCAGACACAGGCCTTAGCCCCTTACGCACTCCACTTTGGTAACCATGCTGCCGCCAGCCAAGTTTCTAAGAGAAAACAAGCATGTTCAAAGAGCCTGGCGTGGAGAAGGGGCTTTCACTCACTCTCCCTGCACTTTCTGGCTCTGTTTCCATTCCAGCCAGAGCACCGTGCATGCACTGCAAACATGTCTGAGGCATCTGGACCGAAACCCAGCATCTGTTGTAAGAAAAATGAGGCTTTCAAGCAGGGCCTCTTTGGGGTGGGATGCCAAGTGGGATGGGGCCTCCCAGGTAGACTGCATCATGTGGAGACGTCCGAGCAAACTTCCCCAAGGCCAGAAAATGTGCTCTGAGCCAGATTCCAGGGCTCAGGCAAAAATAACGTTGCACAGCTTGCTTGGGTCCCTTGCCTCGGACTCCCGCCATCAGGACCACCAGCTCCCTCCAGGACAGTGGGCTCCTTACCACTGACACACAGTCACTCAAGTTCAAGCATCACGGCAGACTGGGCAGTGCATTGGTCTCATCACTTGGGGTGAAATACTCGAGAAATAGTTTTCAGAGTGAGGTGTCCCCACCCACGTGGCAGGATAAATGTTTAGGAACAGTGTTGCTCTGAGATCTCCCGCATCAGCACACCTCTGCACCAGTCTGAGTGCCTGGGTGTCTCGTCTCTACTGCCTGGGGGAAGGGATGTGTCACCTAAGCAAGGGGGACCAAGGCATCAAACTCCTGGCTGCTCTCCTTCAGAAGCTTAGGCCCAGGACACGAACAAAAGATTTAGATAAATATGTAATCAGTTAGAACTATTTTCCATTCTCTCCAGTGCCACCCCTCACCCCTCACCTAGACTAGGGAGAAAGGTCATCCAGACCAAGGGGAAAAAGATGCCAATGCAATGGTCACTGCTGGGGTCCCTTCACCACAGCCGCTCAAGTCCCAGCCAAGTCTGAGGAATCTCGGGGGAAGTGGGACCTGGGCCTGGACCAGTCCGGAGATAAGCGAAGGAAATAATGAAGGGCCTTGAGCTGCCCCACAACCTCCTCAGGCCCCCAAACACTGTGGGAGATCAGCCAAGTATTTCCAGGAGCAGGAAATGGCTAAGTAAACTGTTTGGATGGAAGTAACGTGTTTGGATGGATGTAACATGTCTGGACGGGACAACAGAAAACGTCAGCCTGAGAAGAGGACGCAGACTCACTCCCCGCCTCCCGCTGTGCCTCAGTGCCATGCAATCACCTGGGACCTGGACACGGTGCTAGGACAGGGGGTCAGGAAAGCTAAATCACCTGGGATTTGGGTTTTCCTACTCAGTAGACGAGGGGCTTGATATGGAAATGAAGCTCAGGTAGGTTCAAAAAGGTTGGAAAAACTCACCTTTCTGGCATATCTACATTTCTGTTATATTTTTTACTAGGTTTAGAAAGTTTCTAAGTGGCACTAGGTCATGCTAAAAAGTATTTGGGCCAAAGTGCTGAGGTTGGAAAGCCCCTCCAGTTCACAGCCCTCGCCTGGCCTTTTGGTTCTTAGAAGCGTCTGGAGAAGGAGCCTGTACGGTCCTTCCCAGATTCCTGATAACGTGACTTGTGCTGGCAGGGCTGATTGCTGAAGAACTGTGGGTGAGGGCAGTGCCCATTTTGCCATGTATAAAGCGCGCCCACGTTTTTGACCTTAACTTTCACGGAAAAAATCTTTCGTTTTACTTTTTTAACTCAGTTATTTCTTTATTGATATTTAGATACATGATTTTTGTTTTTGTTTTGTTTTTTTGTATTTAGCTTTTGTTTTTGAACATACGATGGTACAAGAAATTTAATATAACAAATAATTACAAAACATGAGAACAGATACAAGATATTTCAGGTACTAACCATGTATAATGTTCATGCTTATTTTCCCCCTCAAAAATTTGGGCCCAAAATGCACATTATACATGGCAAAATGCGGTAACTCTTCTATACCTTCTCCTATCAGAAAGGGACTGACAGAACCTTGCTAAGGTAAATATGGAAGGGCCGCATCCTACACCAAGGATGTCTCAATTACGGCCTGAAAAATGGCATAAAAGGCCTTTTAAAACACATGTATATGCTATCAAGTGACGTACTGGAGCGTGATGTAGTAATCTTAGGATTCCATAGCTATTCACCAATCAAAGCCTTGGATTTCCTATTGAAATCCAAGGTTTTGATCATGATATTCACCTTGGCTCTAAGATCGAAATATGTGCATTGTCAAAATAGACTACAACCACGCATGAATGCTCTAAAACTCACATGCATTTATAAAAAATATGGTTGGGAAATATTTTGATGAGATGACTTTAAAGTTGTATATTATGTTTGCATTTTCCTTCTTTTCTTTCGCTGTTTTATTTGTACCTTTTTCATTTTCACTGTCTACATGCTTTTCCTCTCCTCATTTCCATTCTCATTTTCTCTTCTTTTCCTATGTTACTTCTCTTCTCCACATGAATTCTATTCTTCCTCACTCTCTTTTCCTTCTTTTAACTTTCCCCTATATTTTCCATACTTAAAAATATACTCATATTTTTTTCTTCCTTTTTTGTCCATATTTAATCCTATTGCTCCATAGTAACAGCAGTAGCACCCACTGGGTCCTCAGCATATGCCCTGCTCTCTGCAAAACACTTGTATCAAGGCGCCATATTTTAAAAGAGGAAAATGAGACTCAGGGAAGTGGAATAGCTTGCCCAAAGGCACCTGGCTAGGAATGGGGAGGCCCGGACTCAGATGGAAGTATCTGCTTCCAGAGCCCAGGTGCCCCCACTCTGTATCTCCTCTGATCGTGTCCCCTTCCTGTGCCCCACCGCCTTTTACTTCCTGACTTCCTCTAGCTGGGTTCCCCCTGCCTATACCCCCACCTCCCTCTTCTCACCCACCCTTATGCCCCACAACACACATGCTGGAGATCTCCCCTCTACTGGTCTTTGTATCCCTCCTCTGTCGTGGGTGTGGCTGAAAAAAATGACATATATGCCCGCTCTCTCATTCTCCTACCTCATGTCTGTCTAGGGAACATGCTCAAATGCCCCCTTTTAGGTCATTTTCTGGGCCAATAACCTTTCTTTCTTCCCATGCTCTAGCAATTTTGAGCCCATTTTTGCTTCCAATGGTCAGAAATTTTGCACAGTGGCCTTCTGATCTTTCTTTCCTCTTCTGTGTATGAGTATATGTGTGTGGGGAGGGGTGGGAGGTATGTCAGAAGCCTTCTTTGAAAGAAAATCATCACTTAAATTCTGGCTAAGTCTATGAACACTGAGTGACTTCCGTGGGCCCTTTGTGCTGCTTGGAAGTTGTACCCTTCCCCCCTGGTCCTTTCGTTCTCTGAAACGAATACGCTCCTCCTTTGCCAGCCTCACCCTCGGGTAATGACATTGCTTCTACAATGACTGAGCAAAGAGAAGCAAATGGAAGATAGAACTTTCAAGAGCCTCACCAGCACGTCCACCTACCACCTAGTCCGGCGCATGTAAGCCTCCTTCCTGCTCTGGCGGAGCAGACCCCCCCTCTGGGCACTTCATCCCACCTTCCCCACCTACTCAGAGACGTTGCTCCTGCAAACTGCCTTTCTCTCCTGTGTTCTCACCTTCCTCCTCTGCACAGGATCAGTTCTGACACCACGCAAACATGCTGTTATAGCTCCCTTCTTTAAAAACAACAACAACAAATAAAGCTCTTTCTTAACTCCACCTCCCCTCTCCAGATACTGCCATTTTTTCCCGTACCATCAAGGCAAAACACCTCCAAGGACTTAGTTTCATGGTCTTGAATTCCCCCTCTCCCCAGTAACATCACAGAGTCATCCAGTCAGGCCGTCCACCCGTGCCCCCACCAACACTGCGCCTGCTGACGACACCAATGGTGTCGTGCTGTTTGATTCACTGGACAGTGTCCAGGAACCTGCAAGGAGTCGCTTGCTTTTGCATGTGACACTGGCTTTGTTTCCAACACGCTGCACCCTCTGGTTCTGCTTCTCCATTCTGGTTGGTCCTTATCAGATTCCTCTTATCTTTCTAATTCCTAAACCGGCAGTTCTCAATATTTAGAAGGCAAAAAAAATCACCTGGAAGGCTTGTCAAACCCCACAGAGAGGAGCCCAGGCCAGGAGCTTCTGGTCCAACAGGTGCAGGTGGACCCAAGCAGTTGCATGTCCAACAAGTTCCCAGGTGATGCTGCTGTTGATCGGTGGGTCATATTTTGAGCAGCACTACCTAAACTTTTCTATCATTATTCACTTCAGTGATGATAGTATGCACTTTCAGTTTCAAATATTTCTACATGCTGAAAACCACCAAATTTACATCTCCAGGCAGTGCTTCTGCCCTGATTTCCAGACTCATATATCTAACTGCCTAACCTGCCTCCTTGTTTGGATCGCTAAGGGCAACTCGGTGTTCGTATATTCAACCCGGAGCTCCCGAGAGTGCCTCCCAAAGTCTGCCCCTCTGGGGCTTCCCTGTCTCAACCGAGAGCAACTTCAAACTTCTCATTGCTCACATCAAAAACCTGGGAGTCACTCAGAATTCCTCTTTTATTTTTACATCCCACTTCAACCCTTCACATAATCCTATTGGCTTTACCATGAAAATATATCCAGAAGTCAACCACTTCTCATCATCTCCAATGCTGCCACCTTGGTCCAAGCCAGCATTGTAATAACCATTTCTCACCTGGTCTCTCACCTTCCACGTTCTCTACAATGTATCCCTCTTATTTTTCTTATTGTCGTTCTATTACAGTTGTCCCAATTTTCCCCAGTTGCTCTCCCCTGCCCCGCCTGCCCCCCACTCTCACAGTCCATCCCCACCCTGTCGTCCATGTCCATGGGTCACTCGTACTTGCTCTTTAACTAGGCCCTTCCCTTCTTTTCTCCCTTATCCCTCTCTAAACCGCATTCTTAATAAAGCAGTTGGTGGCCCCAAGGCCTTTTATAGCATCATCCAAGGGTGTTCCCAAGATGAGGGGAGGTACTTCCTGGTGCCACCCCAGCTGGAAACATTATGTCCTGGCTTTAGCTTTAGCTGCTACTCCATGTACATACACCATTTTTGTTTTGTGGTTTTTTTCCCAAAAGAAAGAAAAGTGGCCATTACATGAATAATGTACTAGGCGTGTAGAAGTCACGAGCTGTATTGCACAAAGGCCAAACGACCATGAAAGCGTAATTCCTAAGCGACTGTGGTTGGGCAATGAAACTTCTTCAGCATCATAGCGTTTGCACTTGGGCCTAGTCGTTAAGACCGTGCACTCTGAAGACTACTGGAGGGTTCAAGGCTCCGCTCTGCCATTACCTCGGGCATGTCATTCTCCACTCGTTTCCTCATCTGTTTGTGAGGTCGTGGGTCAGTTCATTTAAAGGACTTAGGTAGTGGCTGGCACATAACAGGTATTGCTCAATCACGGTTGTGATGTGAGCTATCACTCAGCTCAGGACACTACGGGATGACTTCTGCGTTGTTTACACTCACTGCTCTGCACACCAGAAATGTTTTGGCCTGCCTTAGTCATAAGGGATATTTGTAGTTGAACTTAATTATGAAAAATGTCAGCTCAACAGAGTGAGTTTACAGGGACTGAAAATTATTCTTAAGTGAGCTATTGAGTGGGGAAAGGAAAGGTCTTTCCTCCCATTTGATGCCCTCTCCAATGTATTATCAAATGTTTCACAGATTTTCTTCTCTGACAATTCCTTTTATGCCTCCTTGCTTTCTGGACGTGGAAGACCATCTTTCTGTCTGAGTGATGAGCTGTCACTTTAAATCCTGGGCCAGACATGCAAAAAGCCTTTGCAAACATGCTCAGCACAGTCACGACAGGGTGTGTACACACATCTGCGTGCACACAAAGGGGGGATGGAGCTTCCAAAACGCACGCCGCTGCCTAGATGACCCGCGTCTTCTTAGATGTGTGCAGGAAGTGTGTGAACTCACTTTAACAGGCTAATGGAAAGCCTGACTCCACCAAAGCAGGCCCTCAAAGTCTGGGGGCCTCATGGTACATGGCTGGCACCTCACCTGGGTTCACTGCTTTTAGCAAAAGTTTGGTTGATGGGTACTGCCAAGGTAGCTCGTATCCAGGCGTATGTTTGTCTCATAATTTATCTGTTCAGAGTCACGTCACCCAGGACTGCTGAATGAAGCTGCAGGAACGATCGAGAGGACACTGAACGGGCTCTGCTCCACCCCGTGAGGGCTGGACCTTCCTCTTGTCCCTGGTTTAAAAGAGTGAACTGAGGCTGAACTGAATTTAGCAGCTGGCTGTGGAAAACTCACTGTTCTCTACCTAAAGTCTATACAACTTCGTTGGCATTTCCAAATCGTACTAAAACAATTACAAGTACCTGACTGACTGGTTGTTGTGGGTCAGTCTGAGGCACCTCATGCCCAGTGCTGGGATTGGTCAACAGCTCTCTGGGAAGCTGAGCCACACCCTCCTAGGTCTGAGCATTCTTTGAATTAGTGCTTTCTCAGATGTTGATACATCCATATCCATAAATATGCCTGAGATATGTAATATATACTCTATTCCATACAGACCACCTAAATAATAATAATAATAATAATAATAATAATAATAATAATAATAATAATATCATTGGCTCTGTCTGCTTCAGGCATTACATCAGGGCTGGCTCATGGGCATGCCACCTGAAAGGGACCCATATGGGCTCCCTTGCTCTGAAGAACCCTATTCTTGGGGTTTAGTAATCTTCATTCCTTTGAAATTCTTAATAATTTTACCTTTAAGTTTGTATTTTGTGAGGTCAAATGAACAAAGAAGCCTGCACCAGGGTCTTAGAGACTGAGCTGAAATGTCTTTCTGCCTCCCACCATCTCCCTGCCTCCTCGTCCCTGGGTTCTCAGCCACTCACCGCCCTGTGCCCTGATGCCCAGGACAATGCTCAGTCTCTCCACCCTCCATAAAACAACCATGGAGGCCCTCCACCTCCAGGCATGAGGAGGCAAGGGGTCAAGTGCACATGCCCGTGGCGCCTTGTGGTAGGGCATGACGTGGCAATAATTGTCCCCACCCTGGGCAGATAGCCCCACGAGCATTCATGTGCTGGGGAGTTTCTTGTCCACTCCTGATGCAGGTACTGAGTCCCTTTGAAGAGGTTACCATCTGTCTGCCATAGGTTGGACAGAAGGCCCATAAGGAAGAGAGATAACTAGTTAGATTTTGCTGCCTCCAGCCGACAGCTTGCAGGAGGGGCCACGTAGAGGTGCCAAGTCACGGGAGAGGCCCTCGGGCATCTCTGAGAGTGCACAGTCAGTCACCCAGCAAATATCCTGTCCTCAGAAGCACAGAAGAAAGAAAATTGTTTGTATTTTAGTACCTGTAGTGGCACCTTTCCCCTGCTTTTTGAATAAGGGAATCTGCATTTTCATTTTGCATTGAGCCCCACAAACTTTGTAGCCAGGCCTGTCCCTTTTAATTTTATGTGACTTGTGGTCACAAAGCTACCAGTGGTGGAGGCGATATTCAAACCCACACAGGCCCACGAGGAACCTGCTGTTAACGATGCTGCTGCACCGCTTTCAAGTCATGGCTCATCAAGCTGTTCAATAGTCCCCTCAGTTGTCTTAACCCTGACTCTTTGCATAACTTGAAGTGTCTTCTAATTTATACACAACATAAAATCTATTCATGTATCACTTGTAAATGGAGTCTGATCGGAGTGAGCATTTGGCAAGGTGGGAAAAGAAATAACACTGCATTTAAGCCACAGGGATAGATGGGAGAATAATCAGAAAGGCACCGTGATGTACAGAAAGCAAGAGAGAAAGCTGCTTGGAAGTCGTGGGTCTTTCAAATTGCACCCAAGTGCATTGCCCACTGTCGGCAGCACTGCCTGAGCAGATGGGCAGGTGCAAAATCATGACGGCGTGGGGCATAATGACAGTACTGTGCCAGCCATATTTTTCTCACAAAGTGTCCTATTCATCTGTTAAATAGCTAAGCACTTGTATTAAGCATGTTAGAGATTTTCTAATCTATTTAAAGCATTAAGATTTTACATTTCTGAACAGATGGCAAAAAAATGGAGAGAATGTGTATGTTGCAGGGTACGTGTGGCGAGGCAGGGCGCGGGGTGATGAAGCAAAGGAGATTTTATGATTTGAGTGGAAGACGGAGAAGGTGCAGCAATGAATGACCAGCTTTTCTCACTCATCTCTGGCTTCAGCTATTCTTTATCTGTGTCCGTTTTTTCAGCTTAGTGAAATACATGTGAAGCATAAAAATTTGAGCTCTAAATGTGGTTTCATGAGGCTATTGAATTCTCACCCTGGAGAACTGCTGATGGAGGCGGGAATCCACGAAGTCTGGGTGCACAGCTTTTTACCTCCTTCCCTGGGGATTGTGGGGGAGAAGGAAGGACAGGAGGCAGAAGGACTTGCTTGGTCTGTGCTGTTTCATGGCAAGAATGCGAGGTTACTTTCTGGGAGATTTTGTGAAATTTAACAAAAGGAAGTTAATGGGTACACTAGATTCTCTTAGAAAGGATAAATTCAGCATGCTTTGTTTTGTAAACATGCTCATGTTTACATGGGCTTCTGTTTGTAAGCCTTTCACAAAATTCAACATCTATTTATAAGCAAGCCTCTTGGCAAACTAAGAATAGAAGGGAACTGCCTCAATCTGATTAAAGGGACCTACAAAACCATCTAGGATTAACATCAGACTTAAAAATGACATACATGAAATGCTTCCTTCTAAGATGGAGACCAAGGCAGGAATACCTGTCTTCATGACTTCTGTTCAAAATTGTGCTAAAACCTAGCCAACAGATACGAAATAAAACACACATAGATCAGAAGAGAAAAAGTAAAGCTTTCTTTCTTTGCAGATGACATCACTGTTTATGTAGAAAAGCCCAAGATATCTATGAAACACCTACTAGAACTAAAAAAGTGAATTTATCAGATTACGGGCTATAAGATTGTAATGCAAGAATCGGTTACATTTCTATGTAATAACAACAAACAAATGGATAATGAAATCTAAAGAAATTATATTTAAAATAGCTTCAAAAAATTAAATACTAGTAAAAATTTAACAAACGACACATAATAACTTTACATAGGAAAGTATAAAACATGGCTACAGAAAATAAAGAAGACCTAAACTAATGGAGAGATTTAATGTTTTCATAGATTGGAAGAATCAATCATTCAAGATGCTTTTTCTCATATTATCCTACAATGCAGTACAACCCAAATTAAAATCCCACAAGATTTTTGTAAAAACAGAAATGTTCTTTCTAAAGAGCAAGAGACCTAGAATAGCTAAAAACAATCTAGAAGAAGAAAAACAAATTTGAAGGGTTCACACTGCCTGATTTCCAGACTCACTAGAAAGCTGCAATAATCACGACATTCTGGTACTGACTTAAGAACAATCTAAAGATTAATTAAACAGAATAAAGGATTCAGCATTAGGCCCTCATATAGATGGTCAATTGATTTTTACAAAACTGTCAAAGGAAGTGTATGGGGAAAGTTAAGTTTTTTTCCAACAAATAGTACTGGAAAACTGGACAAATATATGGAAAAAATCAAATATTTACCACTATCTTATACCATCGCTCATATTACTACAAGCTGAGCCACAGATGAAACAATAAAGTTGAAACCATAAAATTTTTATAAGAAAATATTGGAGAGCATCTTCATGATTTTAGAGGATGAGAAAAGATTTATTACACAGACTGAAAAATTACTAGATATTGTTAAGTTAGGTTTGATCACAAGTAACACTCCTGTTCACTGAAAACACAGCATTCATAAAATGAAAAGACAAGCCACAGACTGGGAGAAGATATTAGCCATGCATACCTTCGGCAAAGGCCTTGTACCCAGAATGTATAAAGAACTACAAATCAACAACAGAAAGACAAACAGCCCAATATAAAATGGGCAAATGAGTTCAAGAGATACGTCATAATGAAGGTATTCAGATAACTGACAGGCACGTGGGAAGCTGTCAATATCAGTAATCAGGGAAATACAAATGAAAACCACAGTGTGATATCACTACAGACTTCCAAGAATGGCAGACATTAAAAAGACTAACATCAAATGTTAGCTAGGATCTGGAACAATGAGGACTCTTATACATTGATGCTGAAGATGTAAAACTGTAATCGAAAACATAGACTTGATTGCCTCAACGAAAGCCAGACTCCTGAGGCAGGTGCTGGTGCAAAAGGAAAGAGGTTTGTTCAGCTTCCATGACCTGGGACGATGGTGGACTCCTGTCTCAAAGATTATCTCCCCTTCCTGCGCAAGCCCACAGTTCTTACTGGGGTAGGGAGGGAAGGGCTTTTTATTCTAAACACTTAACTTGCTAGCTTTTGGTGTGCTCTGGTGCTATCCATGCACCTTTCTAGCTTTTGGAGTTGTCAGTATAAGAACCTCCCCCTTCACCATCTTGGCCAATGGGGGAGACCCCCCAGGGCTCCCTGACTGTCCACACCCCCCCAAAAAAGTGGCCAGGCCAGCCACGCCCACCCTGCCACTGCTGCCTATGCTCTGACTGTCTGCAGTTAACAAAATGACTCAACCACTTTTGGAAAATTATGACCTGGCAATTCCACTTTTAAGTATTTATCCAGCAGAAATGTGCACGTGTGTGTGTGTGTGTGTGTGTGTGTGTGTGTGTACCTGTAAACAGCCTTGTATAAGAAAGTTTGTAGCTTTTTCTTAATGAAAGCTCCAAACTTAGAAAAATTGCAAGTGTTTATCAACATAAGGGTAAGTAGACAAACTACATATATTCACACGATGGAATACTACTCAGCAAAAACAAACAAACAAACAAAAAACTAATACATACAACAACACAGATAAACTTCAAAGACATCCTGCTGAGAGAAGGAAGCCAGCTACAGAAAAGTGCATTCTGCGTGATCTCGTTCACATGGCATTCTACAGCAGACACAGTGAATGTCTGTGACAGGGGTCCCAGCTGCGGCTGCTTCTGTGGGTGGGAAAGGAGGGGTTGACCTGGAAGAGGCATGAGGACACTCTTGGACATTTTTTAAATTGTAATAAAACATACATAACATAAAAATTACCATTTTGACCATTTTTAAGAATACAATTCTTGGGCATTAACTGCTGTCACACTGTTTTGCAACCATCACCATGGCCCACATCCAGAACTGTTTTCATCTTCCCAAACTGAACATCCATATCATCAAACACTAAACTCCACATCCCCCCCACCCCCCACCAGCCCCTAGTCCCCGGCACCTACCCCTCTACTTTCTATGAGTTTGACGACTCTAGGTATGAGGAAAATTTCTGGAGTAATGAAAATATTCTTTATTTTGGTAGGAGTGTATATATTACAGGGGAGTATGTAATTGTCAAAACAAATCAAATCATACATCTAAGGTTTGGACATTTCACTGTATGTAAATTATATATTAAAAGAGCCCACAGTAAGGCAAATGACTTGCCTTCAAGTTCTCAGCCTGGTGAACAGAGTACTAGGCCATCCACCCTGTCGTCACTGAATCTTCAGGAGACCTGCCCTTCCTGTGGCCCTTAAGGAGGGAACAGAGCCTCCGTGGTGGACTGTGACTTGCCTCGCTCTGCCTGGCCTCTAGAGCAGTCACCCTCCTCCGCGTCATCCTCCCACTGCATTGAGGAGACAGTGACAGTGAGGTGGGACAGATAAGTTTGAAGTGTCAAGCCAGGTCAGATCACGGACAGCCCTGTAGGCTGTGTTTAGGGGCTAGGATTTTACCTTATTTATGTGGTGGTTGGAGGGAGCCATGAGAAGATGCTTTAAGAAGTCACAAGTTTTCATATAATCAGGGAAATTCTTTTTTGATGACTTCGACCTGCCCTTGGTCTGCAGTCCCTCCCTTACCAACAATGATTGCATCTACCAATGCACAGGTCGTTGGACTCATTATAGGTTTTCCTTAAACATGGAGGCCCCCAACTTTGCATCTTAGTCAGTTTAGGCTACTATAACAATGTACCATAGACTAGGCAGCTTATAAACAAAAGAAGTTTATTTCCCACAGATCGGGAGGCTGGAAGGCCAAGCTCAGAGTGCCAACATGGTCAGGTCTGGTGAGGACCCCTTTTGGGTTGCAGACTACTACTCTCATTATATCCTCACACAGTGAAAAGAAAGTGAGAAAGGTCTTTTGAAGTCTTTTCTTATAAGGACACTAGCTGCATTTATGAGGGCTCTATCCTCATGACCTAATTACCGCTTAACAGTCCTGCCTCCTAATACCATCACATGGATTTCAACGTATGATTTTGGGGGGGGACACAAACATTCAGCCCATTGCCCCCACAAGCACAGCCATAAACTGAGGTATGCCTTAGTGACTCTTCAGAACAATAAATAGAAGACCCTGGCCCATGTGCCAACTTAGGGTCTATTTTCCAGCCCTGCTTTCTAGCAGTGCTAACAAGAGGTTTAGGATCTGGAATTCTGTCTGTTATTCTAGCATCGAAAGGGCAAATGGCTTTGGCATTTTGGTTAGCAAGACTTTGTTTATACTATCCTAATAATTAATTGATGTATTTGTCCTCTTTCAAACACGAAATTCATTCTAGGTCCAGAATGAGGCTTTGATTTGGAATCAAGATTGGCTTCAACCAATACTCAAGTTAAATGGAAAATTCTCTAGTAATTACCCTCTTCACCTGGCTCTCAGTAAAAACAGTTTCCAAATTAGTGACAAAATGACTTCAGAAACATCAGTCAGGCTACCCCATGAAAATCAATGAGCTAGAGATGGAGATCATGTTAGAGATTCCATTTGTCAAATTAGACATGCACCCATAATATGCAATAATATCTAAAAGAACTCAGTATCCACCTTCTGCTTAGAAGCGAAATACCATACTCCAAATGGGCAGAAAAATTATTTAAAATCCATTAATTTATATTCTGCCTGTAATGTCATTACGAACATTTTGTTAGCTTAAATGGGCATTGTATGTTTTATCTGAAATCATTAAGAGAACCCCAACCTCTGCTAATAAACATGAGATACACAATTAACACATTGATGTAAAAACCAAAGATATTCAAAGGCAATACCAACTGTAAAAATGAGACAGCTCATCAATACTAATTAATTACAAATTATGTAAATGTAACATAATTAACTTACTTCTTCCCCGATAATAGATGTTAGCTTAAATTTCTCTGGAACACATAAAAATTTTTTATATGTAAATTTTAGTGTTCAATGCAATTATGATATGACTTACCAAAACTACTTTTATACCTGTAGTAGGAAAATTGTGTTTATTTGTATGAACAAAATAATAATAATATACTTTTAGCTTCTTTAAAGCAGAACTTGATATGGAATCATAAAATATGATAGGAAAAAAAGCTGGCAAGAAAAGCACTACAAGCTTTTTAAGAAGGGGCAAGAAGAAAGAAAAGAAAAGAAAAGAAAAGAAAAGAAAAGAAAAGAAAAGAAAAGAAAAGAAAAGAAAAGAAAAGAAAAGAAAAGAAAGGAAAAGAAAGATAACCATGTCCCAAAGGCAGCAATGGCTAAGTCACCTGCAGAAAGAGTAAACTACATTTTAAAAGTATTCATTGAGACTTCTGGTCAAGATGTCAGCATAGGTAAACACAGCTTGCCTCCTTGCACAACCACATCAAAATTACAACTCAAATATAGAAAAATCATCACTCAGAACCATCAGAAATTTAGTTGAATGGCAGTCTGACAACCATGGAATTAAAGAAACCACAGCCATCCAGAATGGTAGGAGGGGCAAAATGTGGAGCAGACTGTTCCCACATCCATGTGTGGTAGATAACAATTCTGGAGGGATATTTCAGGAGTAAGGAGTCCCAGCCCCACCCCAGGCCCCCCAGCCCAGGGTTCCAGTGCCAGGAAGATAAGTCCCCACAACTTCTGGCTGCAAAAACCAGTGGGGATTGAGTTGGTGTAAGAAACTTCTGGAGTCCCAAGATGTTCCCCTTAAAGAATCCATAAACAGACTCACTCAGATTCACTCTCTCTGAGCTCCAGCACTGGAGTAACAGTTCAAAAGTCACCAGTGGCATATGGGGAGGATCTGAAGTGTCTAGCATCAAGGTGAAAACCAGAGGACAGTTTTCTCTCAGATAGAAAGGTGGGTAGAAGCCATTGCCCCTTTCTGAGCCCTTCTCCCACCCAGCCACAAAGCTGGCAGGTGGGTGCCATATCTGAGATTCCATCAATCTAGCTAACATTGTATGCCCTGCCCTGGAGATCCCCGGAGGCTCCCACCCAACTTATAGCAGTTAATAGTAAATTTCCCATATGAATTGGCTGGTTTTGGCTCATACTTTACAACTTTCTAAATCCAATCCAACAATCAACAGCCAGGCTCAGTGAGCCCCCAGCCCCTATACATCTTGCTAAGTGGCCTCAGGTCCAGCACTAGCAGCAGTCAGCCTAGATTCACAGTTTGGCTTCACCTGAGAATCTCCAAGCCCAGCACGAGTGGCAGACATCTCAGATTGCTTTATAGCTCATGCAGGGTGGCCCCAGGCAGAACACAGGTAGGGGCTTATCTTGGCCTACACATCCAGTGGACAACTACAGACCATGTCAGAGCACTACCACACTGTCCTTGCACAAGTGATCTTCCATGGAGAGCAGAGGTTGGTGGTCAGTGGTCACAGCCAGTACTTGCAGATGACTGGCCTAGGTAAATCTCTCCCATTGATCTGCCACCAGCACCCAAGGCTCAACTGCAAGAGGAGGGTATACTCAGCCCACATGAAGGGACCACCTCGAGTACCCAGCTTGGGTGATTGGGGAGGCTATGCCACTGAACCCCACAGGACACCTACTACATTAGGCCACACTACCAAGACAGGAAGTCACAGCAGCTCTACCTAATACATAGATACAAACACAGGGAGGCTGTCAAAATAAGGAGACAAAGAAACACAGCCCAAATGAAAGAACAGATCAAAACTCCAGAAAAAGAATTAAACAAAATGGAGATAAGCAATCTGTCAGATTCAGAGTTTAAAACAGTTTATAATAATGCTCAAGAAACTTAGTGAGGACCTCAACAGCATAAAAAAATCCAGTCTGAAATGAAGGATACACTAATTGAAATAAAGAACAGTTCACAGGGAAACAAGAGTAGAGGTGATGAAACCAAGAATCACATTAATGATTGGGAACACAGGACACAAAAAACAACCAATCAGAACAACAAGAATTAAAAAGAAGCCCCCAAAACGAGGACAGTATAAGTGACTTGTGGCATAACTTCAAGCATTCCAACATTCGCATCATAGGGATGCCAGAAGAAGAGAAAGAGGGAGAAATGGAAAATCTGTTTGAAAAAGTAATGAAAGGAAACTTCCTTAATTTGGTGAAGGAAATAGATATACAAGTCCAGGAAGCACAGAGAGTTCCAAACAAGAAGGATGCAAAGAGGCCCACTCCAAGACACCTCATAATTAAAATGCCAAAGGCTAAAGATAAAGAGAGAATCTTAAAAGCAGCAAGAGAAAAGCAGTTAGTTACCCACAAGGGAGTTCTCAAAAGACTGTCAGCTGATTTCTCAAGAGAAACTTTGCTGGCTAGAAGGGATTGGCAAGAAATATACAGTCATGAAAAGCAGTGACCTATAGCCAAGATTGCTCTACCCAGCAAAGATATAATTTAGAATTGAAGAGCAAATAAAGTTCTTTCCAGAGAAGAAAAAACTAAAGGAGTTCATCATCACCAAACCATTATTATTTGCAATGTTAAAGGGATTCATTTAAGAAAAAGAAGATCAAAGCTATGAACAGTAAAATGTCAATAAATACATACCTGTATTTTTCAGACTATAAGACACACTTTTCCCCCACAAATTTTGGAGGAATAATGGTTGTTAATGCTGCTTTTGAGTTCTGTTTACATTTACATTGGTGAAATATTATGTTATTTATGTTATTAAATATTTTAACACATTTTTTGCTTCAAAAATTTTTTTTCCTCCTCCAAGACCTAGGCACATCTTATGGTCTGAAAAGTACATCTCTATCAACGATCGAATCTAAAAAACAAACTAAGCTAACAAAAAGAACAGAGACAGAATCATGGATAAGGAGAGTGTTTTGATGGCTTCCAGATGGAAGGGAGGTGTCAGAGAATGGCTCAAGAGGTGGGTGGATTAAGCAGTACAAATAGTTACAGAATAGTCATAGGTATGGAAAGTACAATATGGGAAACAGAGCAGCCAAAGAACTTATACACATGATCCATGGACATGAACAATGGTGTGGGGATGGCCTGAGGGAGTGGAGGTTGCTGGATGGAAGGGGGTAAAGGAGGTCAAATTGGGAAAATTGAAATAGAATAATCAATAAAAAATAATTAAAAAATAAAAGTTATTGCTAAAAACACTAACTAATTTGTAGATGTGTCTTTGTTATGCTTATAATCCTAGATAATCTGAAGATCTGGTTGTGCTAGGCAGAAGCTCTGAATAATGCCACGCATCCCCCCGCAAGGAGATGTTCAGGAAAATAGTGAGATAGTGAATGGATACCCCAATGAAATGGAAAGCAGTGGATGAAGCACTAGCATTGGTCCAGTTCCATGCAAAGTGAGTAGCTTAGTAGATGCTTCGCAGGCATTATTTCATTTAGCGTTCACAGCAAGCATTAGCAGTGGGTACTGTTACTCTTATTTTGAGGTAAGGTTTAGAGAGGTTGACAAGTCTTACAAACTCATACAACTAACGAGTGGCTCCACAGGATTTGAACCCAGATCTCTTGGACTCCAAAGTCCATGTTCTGCCCTGGCTGGTGTAGCTCAGTGGATTGAGTGCGGGCCTGGGAACCAAACAACCACGGTTCGATTCCCAGTCAGGGCACATGCCTGGGTTGCAGGCCAGTTCCCAGCAGGGGACACACAAGAGGCAACCATACATTGATATTTCTCTCCCTCTCTCCTTCCTTTCCCATCTAAAGATAAATAAAATAAAATTAAAATTAAAAAAAAAGTCCATGTTCTTTCTCCTGTTTCCATGCTACCTTTGCATTTGTTCCTTTATTCAATGTGTATTTCTTGGACACTAGAGGCACAACCTACAGAGCCTATGCAGGAGTGCAGGCTGAGTTTGCCGTGAGGGAAAGCCCTCCGCAAACATACTTGGAATGTGAAGTCCAACCTGGTATTTCCACTGAGTGGGATGCGTGGAATCATTATCTTCGCCCACGGCCTTTCTTCCAGGACTTCTTCAACTGTTGTCCCTGGGAGACCCAGATCTGCACGTCAGATGCTCACCAGACCCCTGCAAAAGCTGCATCCTCAGGTCTGTTTCTGTGACTGCTCCCATCGCTCTCCCAGTCAACTGGAGCCAGGTTTGGCTCCTTCTTTTTCCAGCCCCAGGTCTAGTTAGTTCCCAGTAGATGCCTCCAATCCCTTCACAAACACCTCTCTCACCAGTAGATGAACACAAATGAAGTAGGTTCTGAGAGCTAAGCTGTTTTTTCATTCAAGTGTGTTCTTCCTCCCTTACAGCATTTCCTCTCTTCAGTGAAAATTCTCTATCACCCTTCAGCAGTATCTCCCTCTTACCTGTATTTAAAGGGTGCCAAGGTGGGAACTAGGGGGTGCAGAAGGGGGACTGATGAACCTTTCAACTTGAGCCTCCAAGTTTGCTGATGATTCCAGGGTTCAAATATGGGAGCAAAGCTTTTTCCCTCTCATCCTGATCTTCCATGAGCTCAGCAGTGTTTTTTTTTTTACTCAGTTAAATCAGTTTCTTGCTGACTTGCTTTGGGCTGAGAAGAGCTACAGATGAGTGAGCATCAGCCTCCTCATACTCTGACACTGCTGGGCCTAACTCAGATTCCATGGGACTGGAGGCCCCTTCCCTGCCAAGATTTATTGCCCAAATTCAGAACAGGTATTTGTCTTAGACACCTTAATTGTGCTTGCAGAGAAGCTGTGGACCCTTTCTCTTCCTAAGCCCTCATAGTAAAAAGTCTCCTACCTTGTACTACCAAGTCTTACGGATTCAAAAGCTAGCTGTGTGTGTGCGCGTGCATGTGCACGCGGGGTGGTGGGGGAAAGGGGGTGGTCTTTGCATCCCTCCTGACTAAAGCAGTCAGTGCTGCTCAGCAACTTAGGTGCTGAAGAAAGAAAATGAGACCCCATGATTCCCCCCTCCCCTTGCCTTTCCATAATTAAAACCTTACATTCTCAGATTGTAGGAGTACACTACATACTTTCTGGAGGAGAGCAATTGGCCATCTCTAATTACTTACAGGTAAATGGTTTAGAGAAATAGAATGTCATATCTGGGTTTTGAAAGTATATTTCTGAGGCTTTTATTTTCCCCTTTGGAGTGCCTTTATTTTTGACTCACTTTTCAGAAGTCCTGCTCCCTCCCAAGTCCTTGGATTACAGCTTGGTTTCTGTCTGATGTCAACAATGTCTCCTTAAAGACAACAACAACAAGCCCAGTTTCTTCCACGGATGCGGAGTTGGCAAGAGGGCCTGAACATCAGAGAGCAGTTCTCTAAAAAAAAAAACGCAGCACATCCAAAGTATCCTGGTCAGAGTCCTTCCATGGAAATTCTGGCTCCGCTCTCCCTGCACGTGTTGGAGGACAATTTATGGCAGTCGGTACGGCAGCCAGGAAAAGACTCAGGCTTTCTCTCTCCCATGCCTGATCACTTGGATTAAATGAAGCTTTTTTTTTTCCTTTTGGCCAAACTTGAAAACATGAGAAAACCAAACAGATGGAAAAAAAAAAATCAGTGACCAAGTCAGCAAAGAAAAACAGCCTTCAGGTGGCAGATTGGCAGGCTGCCCTGTCCCAGGCTCTGTATCTGCAGGGACAGACCAGGTGGCAGCTGCCAGGCAGCTCCCCAGCTCGGGGAAAGCGTAGGGTCTTGGGTCTGACTCTTCTCTAAGCTGGAGCTCAGGCGTAGCTGAAGTGGGACTGGATGGGGCCATTTGGTTCTTCCACATGTGCACATTATGATTCCACTTTGGAATTAATGCTCAGTACTGACCCACGTCAGAACGCACAGGCAGAGCCAGCTCCAGGATGCACTTCTTTCTATCATACATCCCATGAGTTCCTTGGAATATTAAGCAAAAAGTTCATAAGACATTATGTAATGTATCACTGTCCTTTTTCCATTGGACAAGAGAGGGAAATGGTTCTTTTAGAAAGCATATTCATCTGAATCAAGTACAATGGCATTTATGCAGAGGGCATTGTCTCATAAGCTGAACCATCTGCAACACACTGGGAAACCAGAAGTAAGAGTTTTCAGTACCTAAACATTCACATTTTGTAGTACATGCACTGAACTTCACCAGATGAGTCATGAACTAGACCCTTGCACACTTGTTCAGAGCTTATTTTCTCCTGTTGTAAGGTAAGGAGTTCACAGTTCTATGTAGTTTTAAGCTTCACTGGTTTGGAAGATGGGAAGAGGACAAGGAACACAGGCAGACAATCTAAGAATATACTCTCCATGAGGGAGAAGCTTTGGTCTGTTTTATGCACTGCCAAGGTTGCAGTACCTAAAAGAGTCCTGGGCTTAAAGTCACTGCTAAGTAACAATTTGCTAAATTAATTAATGACAACAATGGGAAGTATTGGCTTTTAAGGATAGTCTGCTATGGCAGCAATTTTCAACCTTTTCATCTCATGGTGCACATAAACTAATTACTAAAATTCTGTGGCACATCAAAAAAATATATTTCTGGCTGATCTGACAAGAAGAATAGGTATAGTTTTTATTCATTCACTGGACAGCTATTGTTGTGTTGACTATTAGCATTTTGTTATTTGACAATCTAAGGGAGAAGTGGTCAGTGCCCCTGACTGAATAGTCAGTTATTGTGTATTTTAAAAATTCTTATGGCGCACTGGTTGGAAACTGCTGTGCTAGGGAATAACAGGAAGAAGAAGAAGGAGAAGGGGAAAAAGAAGAGGGGAGAGAAGGAGGAGGAAGCGGAAGAAGAGGGAAGGAGGGAGGGAGGAAAGGGCAGAGGGAGCGGATAGAAGGAGGGGAACTCACTAAGCACACCCACCAGTCTAACATCAGGTGAAGGCGCCATCAAACAATACTTTGAAAGTTCTTGACAATATCATAGCTTATAGCTTTGATGATGATGGTATATGATGGCTGTTTATCATGATAACCCTAAATCATTAAGACAGCAAAATAAATAGAAACTAAAATATACAGAAGGAATTTCAAAACACCTGGAAAATATTTTCCAACAATACAATTTAATTGTTTTAAATTTTTCTAAATTTTAAATTTCTACATTCACAAATGTAGAATACAGTTTACCACAATGACAGCAGATTGACAAAGTTAATAAAAAAGTTACTGTATTAACCAAAGGCACACAGAGTATCTGTTACTCTACCATCATCTGCTGCCTGTAGCTGAACGGACCACATGGTCTGACATCCGCACATCCTGGTATTTTATGGTACATATTTATAATGTGTTGATGCAGCTCAACATAATATGACTGACCTCTAAGGGAGGTGAACAGCTCTGTGTCCCTCATGGGACTGAAGATTTCTCTGAACTTTGCATGTGTAGAGAAACTTCCTGAACTTTTTTAACCAAAGGTAGAGATCGTGCAGTTTCAAAGGCCATAGCCTGGGAAATGGGGACGTCTACCCAAAGTGAAGCCGCAGGTTTGGCTGGTTTTATGATTGCTTTGGGCTTTGCTTTCTGAGAAATGCTGAGATGTTTGAAAGGAACTTTGAGGGGAAATTTTAATGTTAAAAAATCTATGAATAATTTTGAACTTCTGGAAAGAATAAGTAGAAGCTGGAAACTAAGAAAAGCCAGGATCCTTCCTAGAACAGAAAAGGGCGAACATCACAAGTGTCAGTTGTCCTCTGTTTACCAACCAGCCTCTGCTGACACTCTCTCCATCGACTCTCTTGGAGAGTCAGCCAATGGTCTGGTGTCTCACAGAGTCACAGGGCGAAGTGAGGAAAAAGGCAGTCTTTAAGAATTTCCCGAACAGCTAATCTCTTCCTAACGCCGTGTTTAGTGGCATCCTGTTGGTAGCTCCACATCTGCCAGGATAGAAGTAGAAATTGCAAATGCTACAAATTAGGGCTTAACTTATTGCTTTGTCCATTATTTAGACTTAAGAATGTGATGGGAATGTTAATAATCCTACTTAAACTTACAAGTGTGTTGTGTCTGTGGCTATTACGTTGTGAATAGCTCAGAACAAAATATCGGAAAGCAACCATCTGATCCAGCCAATAAGCCACTCATGTCACGGACCCAAGTGAAGCTCCCACACGTCTCTCCTGCTGAACTTTCATCATACTCAACATCCACGGGCAAACCGCCCACCGTTCATGTAGGACCCATTCTCATTAGTTAATTACAAGCAATTAACAAAAGGTTTATCACCAGAGGTTGACCACAGATTTAATAAAAGTTCAGCAAAACTAAAAAGCCCTGTGGGTAAATTGGCCTTATGAATTAAAAGAAGAAGAAGATTGTATATTTTATTCTTCTTCTTAAATTGTACGCAACATGTCCTTTATTCCAGTGAAACTTAGAATAAACTTAAGAACACTTAC
The DNA here is from genome assembly GCA_004027735.1 of Carollia perspicillata. Taxonomy (NCBI): domain Eukaryota; kingdom Metazoa; phylum Chordata; class Mammalia; order Chiroptera; family Phyllostomidae; genus Carollia; species Carollia perspicillata. The sequence goes on along the minus strand of PVKM010010152.1, from coordinate 10,296 downwards.
ACACGTATGCATTCTTTCTGGAGAGCTGGCTGTCAACCGCTGACCAGCACATCCCTGCGGGCGGGACGCAGTACCCTTCTCTAGCTGGCTCTCCAGAGAGCCAGCAAAAGGAAGGGGGCTGCTCCCAAAGGGAGCTCCGTTGCTGCCCAGGATAGAGTGAGTGTCTTTGCAGAATAAGAACACGAAGGAACTTACAATGCATATACGAAGACCAGGATAGGTGAGCGACCTCAACAAAGGCAGGACCAGTGCCAGTCAAGGTCTGCCCCCCTCCCCCCACCCCTAACGTTTGCATAGTCCCCATCCCCTGGATTTTTCCTTTGTGCTTTTAATTCAAGTCACATGTGTAACTTGAGAACCTATAAATTACAAAATGTCTTTCAAACAATGTTAGTATGTAAATATAAAATATAACATTAAATTGCCATCATTAATATTGAAGAGTAAGTCAATATTTGATAGAAACTGCCTCAGGGGAATGTGCCTTTCTGCCTGGTTTTATGCCTCGCAGACTTATTCAATTATTATTTAATTACCCGGTTAAATGTCATGGCTTACAAAGCAGGGATTATATTAATAATAACATGAGGTTTGTTTTAAACCTGCCCATACATTAGATAGAGCTGATTTTCTTTTACCGTCTCACAGAGCACAGAATTGACATTATTCTTCCGCACCTGGTTTTGAATAAATTGATTCTATTTAAGCTTTCCCCCTGCGCTCTCCCTTTTCAAAAAATCATCTTCCTATGCTTGTTCTATTTTTCCAGTCTTTTAGCTGCTCTCCACCCCACTTCTCCTCCCACCCTGGGAGTCCTAATGCCATGGTAAATCAAATACCTTAACAAAAGATTGTGTCTGTAACACAGTAACGCGAAATAGATGCCGGGTCACAGAACAACCGGCTTTCAAAAGAAGGTGGTGCCCCACGCAGAGCGGTTTCCGAGCCAACACCTTCACACTGGTTTGCTGGTTAATGCGTGGCTACGCCGTTGCTATAGCAACCGTTCTGTCGGAAGGATTTGTTGGCACCTACGTGGACTTCATTTCTCTGACATTTGAAGAGGGGTGAAGACAAAGTCTAATGAGAGCATTGAGTGACAATCAGTGGCTCCCCTTTGGGTTTGACCACACTCGGGGTGTTTTGAGCATGGCCCTTTGTCAGTCTGAAAGTGGTGCGGGGCTCCCTGGAGAGCAGGCTTAGAGGAGGGGGGAGGGCGCAGACCCCCGAGGGCCGGGGAGAGGCCTGGAGACACAGCTGAAACCTGGTGGGCCACGCAGCCTTTTGTTCTCCGCCATCTGCGTGCTGCGGTTTTGGGAGCACAGCCAAAGAAGCGTTACCTGTGTTGGGCCTGCAGCGCGGGGCCCACGCACGTCACAGGGCCACAGTGGCCTGGCTCGTAGACTATTTGAACGTTTGGCTCTGTGAATATTGAGCAAAATTCTTCAAATAAATTATGAAAATGACATCTGAATCCCATTGCAAGCCTAGGGCCACTGATTTGTAATGCTAAGTATGATAGTAATTACATAAATGAGGTATACTTTTCAAAAGGTTTGGCGAACTTCAAAAACTGGGACACCAGACAAATGCTAATTCTCGTTGCCGTTGAAGAACAGCGTGCCCAGGACGTCTGGCTCTGTGGGCACATATGAGAAAATGGAAACAATAGCATACCACGGAGGAAAAAGCAGATTACAAAGGAGTAGGTATGGCTGATTCCATTTTTAAGAGCTGATATACACTTAAAAACTGTTGAGGTATAATAAAATGGTGGCTGTATTTCCATGCAGTAGAATTATAGGCAATTTTATTATCTTGATTATCCTTACTTACATTTTTTGGCTTTTCCACAATGAATAGGTTTTCCCGCTGTACTAAAACAAAGCAAATGGACTCTCATTACATTTCTGTCCATTAATCACTTATGTAATTCTTACCCACGTTATTCTAGAAGGAGAAGGAAAATTCTAGCCAGACACTCCAGCTTCATGTGTCCAGATAAGCTCACACCCACTCTGGAATTAATGGGGCCCAGATGTCCAGGTTCTCTCGGATGCAGGGCGAGGTGGTGGCAGGCCTCCACTCGTGAGTCTCGGCTCTGAGGTCAGTAGTTCAGGGACTCCCCTATTTTCTGGGAGAACCAGGTTTCTAGAAAGCAGTGTCTCAGGAAGTAAGGGACATGGAGATGTTTCTCCAAAAGGGCAGAGAATATATAAATACAGTGTGATTAAAAAAATAAGAAAATTGGTTTTATAGATAGCTTGTAGAAAAGAGCCTATTTTATAGTCACAACTAACAGTACAGAAAAAGCCCACGGAAACCCCGCAGGGCCTCACCTTGGGGCGGTAAGACTACTGAGCGCCATCTCTCTCCCCCTCTTCCTGGGCATCCCCAGGAGCCCAGAATGTTACAAAGGATGCCTTCCTCTTCTCTCATTGTCCTCCCACCTCAGCACAGGCGGTCACGGACAATCAATCAATCTCTTGGAGTTTGCACTAGAGCTGGGACCCTTTCGCCATTCCTGACCGCACCGAATTCTCTTGAGTAGCATTACAAAGGACTATCTTTTTAACTCATCAGGCTTGCTCTCTAGTGTGACAAATACAATACATAGAATTTGGAACACCTTTGCAAGTCAGATATTTTAACACACACACACACACACACACAAAATCAGTGCACCCATTGTATTTATTGTTCTCAGAATAAAAAGTCACATAATAGGTTTATCTTAACTTCCTACTACCCCTAAAGAAGGAGTATAATATGTGTCAAGCATTTTTAGTGGTTGCTGGTGTGTTACATGTGCTTGTATTAACCTTGGCAGCATTTGCATAAACTCTACATTAACAGAGCTACATGAGTTTGATTTTAGAAACAACAATCTAACCTTGGAAGGAGAGTGTCATCACCTCTACGTACACAATGTTCCTCTGTAAACAATGCCCTTTATTTTGGCAACGCGTCTTTCCTGCCATCTGCCTCACGAAGCACTTGCCAGAGTTGCAATAATAATTGAGTTACAGAGGGAATTAGGTGTAATGGAGGGGAAGAAAATTGATTGCTTAATTTTTATTAACAGAAAGGGGGGAAACTGTGGTGCCTGCTGTGATCCAAAATGAAACAAAGGGAAGATTCGGAGAGGTGGCTCCAGGTGGCAGGAATGCTCCCGCACAAACATCAGGAGTCCCATGGGGAGGCCGAGAAGAAGGGGAGCAGACCGGCCCCAGGGGCCGGAGGCTGAGGTGGTATGGCTCCACACACCAAGAAAAGGACCCAGACACCTGGGGGACCACGTGCTTCTGCTGGAAGAAGTAGCTGGACTCTGCCTGCATTCTGTCTGTGTGCGTGCCAAGGACACACATCTTGGCCCAGTTGAAGCTAGAGCTGGGGTGTGGGGGGGCTCAAGTGCAGGATAAGTAACTTCTGATGCTTGCCCTCCCCAGAGGCCACTGTGCCTCCCAGGGGGCGGAAAGCCTATACAACATTGGACGAATCTGTGGGGGTCACTCAGACCTCACTGGAACTGGCCTGCACCCTTTGGGCGATTGTGTGGCACCATCAGCCAGAGACCAGTTGTATCTCCGTCTCATTCTACACGGAGACCCACGCCGCTTCCCTGAGAAGTCCGGTTCCTTCCTCCCTCGGGGGCAGCTGCTGGGCTGCTACCCTGCCTGTGACTCCCTGGAACTAACTCTTGTCTGGATATCAGTTTCACGTGTTTGGGCTGCGGGCTGTGGGAAGGAAGCGGACCTGGAGGATGTTGGGGGGGAGGATCAATGGGCTTGGGGAGAGAAGCCCAGATGGTAATCTCACGTATCATTGCAGGTAATGCGCTCATCTCCCTCGTGCTGTGCTGGCTCGCACTGCCATGTGCACAAGGGATGTGGCGGAGTGCAGTTCCCCTGGGAGAAAGGATCGGGAGAGTGGCGCGGCATCTGGCCTCTGAGGACGCCGACCCCTGCTCACCCTCCTGGCTGACAGTGTGACTCCCTCCGGGGAGCAAGTTCCTGGCCTTTTTCACTGAGAACTCAAGTAAATAGATCTCACTACAAGTATGAGCAGACATGTTTGCAAACGGAAAAGCCGCAAATCACAATTTTGCCTCTCTCAGAGGAAAGAGGGTATACTCATATTCTAGACTAACTAATTAGAATAATTTTCATTTGTGTAGATTGGAAGAGCCCAACTGATAAAGTGGAACCCGAAAAGCAGCAAGTTGGGTAATACTAATACCCATAATAGGGGGTGGGAAGAAGTTAAATAAATTGGACACATTCATAAACAGAAATGCTACTTTTCAAGTAATTTAAATGATATGTAAAGATATTCACAATCTGAAAGTCAGTTATAAGGAGGATTCTTTAAATCCTCCTTAAATGACTATCGTATAGTATAAACCCAATTATAGATGCCCCTCAATTTATGATGGGGTTATGTCCCAATAAGCCAACTGTAAATTGAAAATCTCATAAGCTGAAAATGTTTTTAGTACACACACCCTCCTGAACATCCTACCTTAGCCTCACCAACCTTCGACATGCTCAGAATGCTTACGTTAGTCCACCTCTGGGCTAACCGCCTCACTGCCGCTGCCCAGCACCACAAGAGAGGACCATGCAGCACATCACCAGCCTGGGAAGAGATCAAATTCAAAACTCAAACTACAGTTTCTCCTGAGTGCATGTTGCTTTCATGTCACCAGGAAGTCAAAAAATTGTAAGTCAAACCATCATTAGCCAGGGATCATATGTATAGACTCAGAGAGAGAGAGAGAGAGAGAGAGAGAGAGATGAAAAGCAAGACTACTGTAAGAAAGTTGCCAAAATGTTAAGATCCTAACTGTGGATGATGGGATTCTGGTGTGTTTTTTTGTTTTCCTTTTTATGCATTTCTTATGATCCAATTTTGCTAAAAAGATAATGTGTTACTTAAGAGTCAGAAAGCAAATTTTTAGTGCCATTAGGTCAGAAAAATTGTATATGTAATACCACTTTTGTGAAAAGCAGTGTGGGGACAAGGAAAGAAAGGAAAAATTAATTTACAGAATGTCAATAACCTGTGTCCCCGACGGTTGTGTGCACGGCACAGAGTTAGCAGGCATCCTGCAGCCTCTGTTCATGGCGCTCAGCCCCAAACTCTGTTTGCTGGTATCAGATTCTCTGGCTCCACTGGTTTCATTCTACTTCTCCGAATACAGTCAGGTATGTAACTGGATATTTTCCAAAGACTAATGACCTTTAGAACATCCTTTGTTTATGTACTTCCTACTTGCAAGCTCTGCCATAACTTAAAACATGTAGTTTAAAATACTGGCCGTTCAAGGTCACCTGCAGTCCAGCCTTCCCTGAAATGTTTACTGCAGAGAACAAAACTGCATTTGTGGTCACGGAGTCTTATCTCAGTGTAATCTACAGAGCCCAGGATCCCTGTCCTCCAACTGTGTCATAAAATTTGAGTGATCTAGGCCATTAATTATAACATTCCTAATCGTCTCAAAGGCTTTTGGTTGTAACACAGTCTTCTCTGTGGTACCGAAAAGAGACCAGCAAGATTCTCAGCCACGAGAAGACCTTGGATTCCCATGCTATATTTAGTAGCATCTCAGGACATGAGCTGACCCATATTCCTTCCCATCTAGGATTGACTGTTCATGCAGCAACCACCTGAATAAACTTGGCACCGTAGGCTTCCCAGTACTCTCTGACTTCACCTGCTAACCTCAAGCATCCAGGAAGCTAAACTGAGGACACAGGTGATCATTCTAGAATACTAATTACTCAGCACCAAAGGTGAGGCTTTACCAAATGCTTCTTAAAAATTCAGGCATATAACTACTCAAAACAGTCCCCAAATGGAAACTCCAAGGTGCATCAGCTAAAGAATGATACACACACACAAGTGCATGTCCTAAGTATGCAGCTTGATAACTTTGTTAACCAACTGAATGCTCTTGTCCCAAATAGCACACCCAACCTGAGAAACGGAACATTGGTAACACTTCAGAAACCCCTGTTTGCTCCCCATGCACAAAGATAACCACTGTCCTGACTTCTGTCATCATAGAGCAATGTTGGTTGCTTTGCACTCTGTGAGTGCACTATAAGGATATAAGTAGATTAACACACCAGTGCTCCTTTATGTCTGATTTCTCCTGCTCACCATTGTGTTTCTGAGGTGCGCCCATAGCGTTGCATGAAGTTGCAGGTCATTCATTCTCATTGCTAACAAGTATTCCATTGCATGAACATAGCAATTTATTTATCCATTCTTTATATATAATACTTTAGTTAAAAGTGACTTTAAAAAAATATGAAGACCAATGGAAAATTTAAGATTGAGAGAGCAGAGGCTGGACCAGAGTAGGTACAACAATACTGGTTAATTCCTCCACAGGGCACTTGGCCCCAACTCTGCAGTGGTTTTCTGCAGCTCCTTTTGTGGGTATTTTGGAAGACAAGTGAGCTCTTTCTACAGAAGAGTAGCAGCTTCATTTGCAGGCCCCTTCCTTCTCCAGCACTGGACAGTGTTTAGCAGCCCTTACATTATCTCCAGTAGGAGCTGGATGAGTACTTGCAGAGGCGAGTGCCCAAGGGAGTGAACAAACAGTGCAGGGCACAGCTACGTGCCCTGTGTAAGATAGCAGCTGCCCATGAAAGGAGACCCTCTCTGGTCCCTCGGGGGCCGCAGGGGTTGTCTGCTGAGTAAGCACGAGCCCCCGCTATCAGTACCTTTCCTTTGGGCTTTTGAGCTAGATTCACCCTCATTCAAATTTCAGTATTGCCACTTAGGAGCTTTGTGGTCTTGAGAAAGGCATTCTTCCAGGTCTCTAGTTTTCTGATCTCTATAATGATGATAATAATAGGTGTGTTTGGCACGTAAGATGCTCAATATACAAGATGCTCAAACGATAGTATTCTTATTGTTACTTCCATCCCATTTCCTTTTCCCATCAGAAATTGATTATTTCCAGTTTGAATAGCCAAGGATGTGACCTCACAGGAGAGCTAGCTGTAGGGGGGTTGGGGAAGTTGGAGTTTAGTTATGTTTGCAGGGGACTATGAGGGATCAAGACCCAGCCTCTAACATCTCTGCAGAATTACCCAGGGACTCCTCCCTCAGAAACTCCAAGCACTGGGAAAGTAGCATGTGGGACCATGGACCCAGACTTTCCAATAACTTCCTGGAGCACCTCCCTTATGGGTGTGTTCATGGAAACAGTGGCACATTACCACAGGCAGCTCCAAGAGACAACCATGGGCATGGTCAGGTGGTTAAGAGGCCAGAACTGAGCTCCTAGCAACTTCCAAGAACAGTGGAGTGATTATACAATACGTGGAGTGACTCTACAATACGGAGTTAGATGCTACCTAAGCCAGCTGTACATCTGCCTGAGAGGGGAATGGAGAGAGGCCTCTGCTGAAAAGAACCCTTGCAGCTGAACGCTGGGCCAGGCCTCCATGCCATACGCTCACTGGCATCAGCAACCCTCAGATGCGGGGCTCCCAGAGCAGCTGCTGCCAGGAAGCTCTGCAGAAAGCACCGCCCACAGCATCTGGATAAAGCCAAGAGGGTCAGGGTGGGCCCAGGACGGGATGCCCAGCCTGGTGCAGTTGAGACCCCCTCTTCTTTTTGCCTGGTGCTTCCTTTGGGTCTAAAGATGCCAGAGCAGTACTCTACTGTCATTTGTGGTACGGACTTGCATACTCTTACTTAATAACAAAGAAGTAAATTGTGAACTTAAAATCTCTTCTAATTTAGTAAGATTTTAGGGTCCTTAGAAGGGGCCACCCTCTCTCTCCAAAAGCTCCATCCATGGAGTGTTCACACTGGAAGGAAACTTCAGGATTGGTCCCATGTGGCCCTGCATTGTACAGACGTGGGGATGAGGGCTGGACACTTACATGATCCTTTGTACCCCTCACGAGAAGGGCAAGGAAGAGGCTAAAAGCCCAAGCTGATCGCTGGCCCAGTTTATGCTCTATGATTCCTCCACTGCTTCTTTCTCACTCAGCAAGTAACACCCCTACAGTGGAAACATTGATTTTAGGGAGCAAATGTCTTCAGTGCCAGTGACACCTCCAAGTGTGGTGGGCCACCGGGAGAAACAGCTGACCTGGCCACTCCCCCTCGGTCCCAGGTGGGGCACGTTATTTCACAATCTTGGGGCCTCCGCTGGAAAGCAAATATGCCCTCGAACTGTGAAGGAATAACAGGAGGATTAATAAGCGAATGCGGAGGGCGATGAGCGCTGCTGCGTGGTGTGTGGCTTTGTGAGTGAGCTAAATCAACATCAGCAGGCAGTGCAACCGCAGAACAAGAACCCTGATGAGATAATTTCCTTCTTCACGGAGAAGGCCCTTCCACCTAATGAAAAGCTATATATCCCTCTTGGAGACAGCACAGTCCACAAAAATGCTGCAGCACTTACAACATTTGTAGTGACTCTGTACACATTTACTGAGAACATTCCTTCTCCACCCCCACCCACCACCCTATTCAGAACAGCATGTCATATTTATTAAGCGCTATTCCGTGTCAGGCACTGCCCTGAGGGATTTACATGCATTATCTCATCTAATCCTCCCAACAGTCCTGTTAGGGAGGTAGTCGTTTTAGGGCTACGGACAAACAGTACAATGGAGGGTCAGGAAGCAGAAGCAAATTCCCCAAGTCACGGAGCTGCTAAGTGGCAGCCTCTGAATGCTGGCTCCCCCCTGCCCCGCCCCCGACTCTCCACTTCCTGCTGTCCGGTCCCTTCCAGGACCCGCAGAAAATGGAACAGAAGCCCCAACTCATCCTGCCTCTCTTCCGGGGGAAGGCTGAGGCCACAAGTTCAACGGCAGGGATTTGCATTTCACATTTGTAAAAAGCTGAATGGGAGGGCAAGAAAGAAGAGCAACTACATAAAATAATAACAGAACACAAGGACATGGGAAGGACAAGGACACGGGAGTTTTGAAACTTATGTCCTGTTTAAAGTCAATGTACTTCAAGCATATTTTGTGGTATTAAAGTTAGAGGACATAAAATTCAATCACTCTGGTGGACAATTGAATAAAATGAACACAAACACAGCAAATTCCCTGAACAAACATTCCCCACATGGCGTGGTTCCTGTGGAAACAATAAAAATAATCCAATTCAGTTACGCAGGGCTCACCTTCCCCTGCCTGTAGTTAGTGCAGCCACAATGCAGGGAGCGGGGTGGGGCCGGGGTGGGGAACTGGACAGAGTGCTGACGCAGAATTATGCTCGGTCCCCAACGAGGAGCAACTCTCTCAGCTTCGACTTCAAAATTCTCTTACGTAGATATTTACCTTCCCTCACAGCTGACCCTGGGATTCTTGTTTCATCTTTATTCCATAGTTTAGTGTGAAATAGGTGCTGACTTTTGTTTATTTGCTCATTTGGCAATCCATAGGAGGACTCTGTCTGCCCAGGAATAACGGCCGGGGCGCCTGTGCGCAGGTTTTACTAATAGCTGGCAGCGTGAGCCGTGCTGTCACCAGTCAAGTATGGCTCATAGCCCCTGTAAAGGAACCAGGAAGAGAGAGAGTGGCTAGAAACCTAAACTGGTGGGGAGGGGCACGAGGGTTTGACAGAGGCATTATCTCCCTTCCTTAACCCAAGGGGTGTGAGGAGAAGCCCCAAGAACATTATTTGTAAAGACTCTGGAGCACCTACCAGGAGGGCTGACCGGCATTTCATGTCCCGGATCAGACATCGACTTAGCCAGTGGGCTGAATGCCCTATCCCTGTGCCATCGTGAGAGGAGCAGCAACGTTGGAGGAAGGAGCACTGCAGGAGCCCGCTGCACTCCCCTGCGCCGTTCCTGGGGCACCTGGGCTGGACCTCTCATCTCTGAGGGCTGCCTGCTCTCCAGGTATTCTAGCAGCAAAGGGCTTTTGGGCAGGATTCTGGCGCTGAGAGCTGGAGGGGGTAGAAGTGGTGAAGCTGGAGCTAGATCCCTCATGTCCCACAAGGCCCCTCGGGCTTCTGTAGGACAGGCTTCCGCTGAACTCAGTGTGCAGCCGCATGATAGAGCCAGCCTCTGGACGCTGGCCATGGAGAGGACTGGTGTCAAACCGCCCCACTTGGGGCATATTGCCGGCCATCCAGTTCTGATGCTAACCATCTGCAAGTTTAAGGGCACAGTCCCCAATGAGTCTGCCCTCACTTCAGATACTACCAGATGTATGTGGGGTCCCCGAGACACCTATAATTCTGACTGATGGGCTGCAAATTCAGTGGTTCCCACACCCTTTCCAGTTCAATAATTCATTAGCGTGA
>PVKM010010151.1:15041-35557 GCA_004027735.1 Carollia perspicillata | reverse complement strand
CTCCACATGCTTGGCATACAGTAAGTGTTCAATAAATACTCATTGCTATTATCCTCTGAGTATTTTTCTTAGAGGTGTGGTTTTTTTCTCATTGTTATTTTTGATTTGGCAAGTACGATGGTTATGGTATGCCATAACCATATATGGAATATGGAAATACAGATGCCAGCAGTACTACCAGCAAGTCTTTTTTAAAAAAATATTTTCCTTTTTGAGATTCTTTGTATACAAGAAAGGGACTGAATCAACTCCACTTTCAAAGTTTGCCAGTACTTTGTAGTTTCTGAAATAAATGTGCCTGGTCCAAACTATGTTGACCTTCTTCAGTTTCCCTCCAAAAAGTTCTGATAATAGCAACAAATAGTCACGGACCATCTGTTTTCATATTGGAGGCATGAAGTGGTGGGCCAGCTCCTGGACTACGGTCAGAGGACCTAAGGTTTCATCCCATTGCCTGGGTTTCTCCAACATTGATTGGGTGTCTGCTACATGCTAGGCACCATGCTGGGGACACAAAGGAATTAAATAGACACAGTCCCTTCACTCAAAAGCTTGGTCTAATAGAAAGTTAGAAATATAAAAAAATGAAGGGAAAACTGTGATAGATGCTATAAAGGTGGATTGTGAACACAGAATGGTGTGGTCAGGAAGGGTTCAGGGAAGAGTACTTAAACATTGGGTGTGCTCTTTAGAATATGGGCCTTTGGGCTTCTTTCTGCTCAAACTGGACAAAATGAGTCTGTTTCATCTACTTCACTAAATCGTGAGATCCAGGGGGGTGGAAATACGTGAATAAGCTTTGTGATTTTCAGGCTTGCTTAAAATGTAAGAAATTAGAATCATTCCTAACTTTTCCCTACGTATCTCTCCTATACTCTCTCACTTTAGCTTTCAGTGATGCTCATTTTAACACATTTTTTCAAAATATTTTCACCTACTAACTCCAAAGACTTTAGGTTGTCCTCATCAGTGAAGTTGGGCAAAAGAAAAATGAGACAAGGAAAATCAGCTATATCGAAATATTTTCCTTTTTCTATGTGTTAACATCCAACTGGTAATGATAATAAAGTGTGTTTATTTCAGATTATCTAATTAAATTGTCCCCTTAATAGGAAATCCTAATTCATAGCTGGTAAATAAGCAATGGTTCGCATCTTACTAAAGCATATTGTTATATGAGGTTATGTGTCTGAAATCTTATGTGACTGTAGCTGAATCTAATATTTTAAGGGAAACATATAACACACACAAGTCCTTGCTATCAACTTCCACCTTTCTCATAAATTCCACTCATTCGTTTAGTGAATATTTATTGTGCATCTGCTGTGTGTTACACACTGGAAATAGAGCAGTTAACAAGAAAAACACAGGTCCCCGCTTGTGTAGATCTGTAGGCTGGCAAGTAAGAGAATCCTACAGCTGGGAACAGAATCCAATTAAATGAGTGTTGAAACATGAGACCAGCAAGGTGTGATGGCAGCACAGATGGAAGACAAAACTCTGTCTGAGTGGAAGGAAAGGCTCCCAGAGGAAGAGATTTTAACAAGAAGGGAGGGTCAAGAAGGGAAGGAAAACAATTACTGATGTCCTTAGATAAAACCCATTTATGTGTGTGCTGGGTAAGGTTGAACTGGTCAGAGGGGCGAGCTCTAAATAGTATCTAAATAGTAGGGAGGATGGGAGAACACACACAGGGTTAATGGAATCCAGTAACACTGGATGCTTGAGTTGGCTAACAGAGCTAGTGAATATTTCTTTACTATTGATTTGTAAGTCTTTCTCTTCCCTGTGTCTCTCAGCCAAAAGTAGAGTAGAGAGGGTCACTTTCAGCTGTCTACAAAGCTACTTAAGCAGATGTGGGTGTCAAACTCACAGAGAGGATGACAAGTGAAAAATGTACATCTTCTAGGCAAAGGATTTCTTCTATCTTATGAATCAAATGGAACTTCGGAAACCAGTTTTACAGGTTGCACTTGACTCCATTTTATGAGTGGCAAAACACCAAGTTCATGGGAACTTGCCACTGCTCTTGGATTTGGTCACTTATGTTCATAACTTCAAAACTGGTGTCCAGGTAACTAAGCTTAATGGCATACTGCATCTTGCTATATATAATGATAAATGTGTTGTTTGGTTGGCTCAAAATTCTATTTTGCAAAATAGATTTTCCTGCTCTATAAATGGATTTAGTAAAGAAAATATTATTTTGTTTGCTCATTCCACAAATATGGCATTGAGCTAAGTGGTGAGCTAAGTCTTCTTATCTGCTAGCGAGGAGCGTACAACTTCAGACAATAATTTTTAGAAACTTCTATAAAAGTACATTTCCAAACCTATGAATATGGTAAAAGGAAGGATGTTTTCTTTGGTTTAAGGGCTTGAAAATAAAAATACTCACATAAACACATACCTGAAATAGGAAAACGGCATAAAGAATGTCCTTCCTGTTAACAAAAGCTTGAATACATGCTTCCGGTTTCCATGGCAGCCCGACTACACAGAAAAATAAGTCACAAAAGTGACGTTTTATGTCAATGATTTGCTTCCCAAACAATAGGACCAGGAAGAGTCACTGAGAAATAATGATTCCTGTCTTATGAAAACTGTTTTACAACTTACCTCAGATTACTTAAACCAGAAAGAATATTATTTGGGAAAAGAAGATGCAAAATTGAAATTTATCTTTTCATTTTGAAAATGTCTGTCTCTAGGTTCTTGACATTTTTAAACCAATGTGAATGTTTTTCATGCCACTGATTACTTAAAAGTGGTTAAAATGGTAAATTTTATATTATGTATATTTTATCACAATAAAGATTAAAACCAAAACAAAAAGCAAATTAAAAATATGTTATAGAAACCCTGTTTTTACTAGGTCTAACTTTACTTTAGAAATGTACTTAAGAAATTGTCTTGCCCTGGCTGGTGTGGTTCAGTGGATTGAGCACTGGCCTGTGAACCAAAAAGTCACCGGTACAATTCCCAGTCAGGACACGTGCCTAGGTTGCAGCCCAGTCTCCAGTTGGAGGTGTGTGAGATACAACTGTTTCTCACACAAAGATGTATCTCTCCCTCTCTGTCTCCTTCCCTTCCCCTCTCTTTAAAAGTAAATAAATAAAATCTTTTAAGAAATAGAAAAAGAAATTGCCTTAGCATCCCTTTAGGAGAAGAAAACTCTTACACTTAAATTATAATGAAAAAGCAACAGAAAATAAGGCTTTTAATATCTCAAAGTCAGTGATCAAATGAACCCCACAGCTGGCCGCATAAATGTCTTCTGAGTGTTTGCCCTGACCCCGTAGAAGAAAAGAGGAAGGAAGAGGGGAGGGAGGGAAGGAACAGAGGAAAACAGGAATGGAGGAAGATAGGAAAGAAAAAGATCATTTACTGACCCTGTTGTTTTATTTCTCAGAATGATTCAATACCTCAAGAAGATTTCACTCCAGAAGTGTACAGAGTTTTCCTGAACAACCTTTGCCCTCGACCTGAAATTGATAACATCTTTTCCGAATTGTAAGAGGATATATTTTAACCCACTTTTCTCCAGCTTCAGGGGTCCTCAGGCTGGCTAGGGCAGGGTTTTGAGCAGCAGAGGGAGAGGAAGAACCTCTTGTGCACTATGGCTAATAGCAGTGCTGCCATGTAATTGTTGGAGACAGTCACGCATCCCCACCCCTGAGGTGCAATCAGTGCTTTTACAGAGTGCAAGTTTGCTATGCTCTGTTGTTGGGTGTAGCAGTTTCAGTATTCTCAGGGGCTCAGCGTGATTTGAAGACTATGGCTAGAACAGAAGCGGCTTGGTGGAGACTGACTCATGTTGCAGAAAGAACTCTGAACTGGAAACTAGCCACCTTACCCCTCTGAATCACATTAGTGAAATGAGAAGTTCGGATCATGAAAACCCTCCCAGCTGAAAATTACTTGCTTTTACATTAGAAATTATATAGGCATTATTTTTTGAATGAATGAACAAAATAAGAAACAAACCAAAACACTAAGGCAAATGTGGGGAAGTGACAGTTTACTTTTTTGATATACTGAGATCTACATGATAACAGATAATCATCCAAAGTTAATAAATAAAATGAGGATTTCTTCATAGGCAAACAGTGCTGCTGAGAATCACGTTGGATATATTCACTTGCTAATGTTCATTGCCATCATCTATTTATTGAGCACGTGCAATATGTATACCATAGAACTTGACTTTGGGCTGTCAACAAGATTAAAATGTGAAGCTTGAATCAAATTTTAAAGAAGAGTTATAGACTCCTGGCTGAAATGCAAATTTAATGAAAAGAAAAATGTACTTAAACACATTGTCTACTTCTTCAGTGATAAGTAATAATTACATCTTTTAAGTGATTAATCAGATACGAGAATTTGATGGCTAATCCAGAAGTTTAGTATCATAATCAAAAGCAGCCCATACCTCTGTGTCGAAGTTAGAGTGGTGAATATTTTTCTACTGTGGGTTTTCTTATGCAATTAGTATTGTTGGAAGGCACTGGGATTTCGTGGCAGTGACTGAAAAGATATTTGCAGTTTATAGAGATGCAGCAACCGCCGTGGAGCAGTGCAGTGTTCTCCAGGCAAGACAGGCATAAGCAGTAAAACGTGCTTTTACCAGGTGTGGCAGGATTTGATTTCTCTGTAGCTAAATGCAAATATGTGGATGAGACGTGGTGGAAAATATTCTCATTTATGGTTTTGAATTGTGTTTAGTGGTGCCAAAAGCAAACCATACCTTACCGTTGATCAGATGATGGATTTTATCAATCTTAAGCAGCGAGATCCCCGGCTAAATGAAATACTTTACCCACCTTTAAAGCAAGAGCAAGTCCAAGTATTGATTGAGAAGTATGAACCCAACAGTAGCCTCGCCAAAAAAGGTCAGTCCACTCTGTCTGACACCGTAAGGAAGCTCTGGTTTCTAACTGTGAATGTGTCATGCACTGGTCAGTCTCCCGCATTTGTTTGCCTGCTTTCCTTTCTGTCTTAAATCGCTGGCAGTTCAATCCAAAGTAGGTTTTTTTTTCACCCTGGCTGGGTGGCTCAGTTGGTTGGAGCATTGTCTCATACACCAAAAGTTTGCAGTCTCAATACCCGGTCAGGGCACCTACTGAGGTTGCAGGTTCCATCCCCAGTTGGGGTACAGATGTTTCTCACGTTAATTTTTATCACTCTCTCTCTCTCTCTCACTCTCTTTCTCTCTCTCAGAAATCAATAAAAACATATCCTCAGGTGAGGATAAAAAAAGTAGATTTTTTTTACTTTGATATGTGATTTGTGTTGTTACATATATGCATACATGTAATATATTTTTTAAATGTCTAACCATTTATTTTTTAAAATTTACAAGTTGCTCTTTTGGGTCTGTTTTAAGATTTCTAAGAAGTGATCCACAGATTTTTCTAAATCTTTAAAACTGAAAAGATTAGATCTTTATATTATTCTAGTTTATGTTATTGACAAACTTTTCCACTTGGTAAAATATTATACAAAGTTGACTTTTTACATAAAAAAATAGTATTTTTAGAAAAAATGATGAGTTTAAAAATTGATATCTGAAAGACACCTCCAAGTTGCCTGGCAATTATTTTAAAATTTATGTTTTAATTTGGGAGAAATGAATTGCCAAAATAAGATCATGATGAGTTGATTGCCAAGACTTTTCAATGATATGTGGCATCATTGTCCCTGAAAAGGCTCTTCAGCTATTTCTTTACCACTAAGACCAAGCCTCGCCTGGACTGAGAGACCTTCACTGCAAAAATTGATGTGTTATCACTGATGCTATTGCAAATTGCCTGGATATTCCATAGGGAGGAAAATGAAGTACAATTAACCAATGTTAATATGCAGGCAATTTATAAGTAGCAGAAATAGCTCTAGTAAGCTGAGAATTAATAAGAATGGTTATCATAAAAGTAGATTAAAAAGTTTGTATTTTACTACAAACTTTTATTCTGCACATTGTACTTATTGTATTTATTCCGGAACTGGTCCTCTAAATGAAAAATAAAGTACTTATTAAGTAGAAATTAAAATCATAATTAACTTTATCCTACAGATTATCAATTTGGAATTTACAGATCACATTTTCTAGTGTTTATTTCCTTGGTCAAGCACTTTGCCTTTGTTGCTGTCATCATTCTTATTGCTGCTGAGGTCAGTCAAAGGAAACAACGGACCCAACAGTATATGTGGGCATTGCCAGGCCTGTCCCTCTAATTGTACTTAGATACGATGCCCTCTTTTCCCTAGTGCTGCCAAGGGGCTTTCCTCCTTGTCATTCAGCAGAGAGCAACTCCTTGGAGATTTCTCCCAAAACAGCTGAGAGTTCCTTTCTGAAATCCAAACTTCACCAAAAATAACAGCTTTATAACAGATAAAACAAGGCTTATAACAAACGGTTAGCTTTTGACACAAGGAAAACAAAAAGCTTTTGTGGAACCAATGAGGCACTTCGGAACCTAAACTCTGCCCTTTGTTCCTCCCTTCACACCACTCTGCTTCATGCTTCAGGTGGCATATGATGCCTCCATACATCAATTCAGATGACTCGGAAAAGCAGAGAACACAAAGAAAAATATTACAGTGTATTACTCAAAAAGGTGAATCCTGGAAGAACCAATTTTGATCTAATAAAAATTAAGGTGATATATTTTAGCATTTGCAAGAATATTTCATGCCATCTTATAGCTGTGCCAGGTAAGAATTCCATAATCATGACAGGCACACAAAATTCAGGTATA
Source organism: Carollia perspicillata (assembly GCA_004027735.1). Taxonomy (NCBI): domain Eukaryota; kingdom Metazoa; phylum Chordata; class Mammalia; order Chiroptera; family Phyllostomidae; genus Carollia; species Carollia perspicillata. The sequence continues at coordinate 28,799 of PVKM010010151.1, read as the reverse complement.
TTTAAAGTAGCAGCAACACTATTTTTCTAGAACTTAATAGGATTCCTAATGAAGCTTCCATGTCGATTTTGTTGTGATTTTTTAAATGACAGAATTCATTTCTCAACCAGAAATCTAGAATGAAACAATTAACTTGAGCTCTTTCACACCAGGTCATTTTGTTTGCTGCTTTGGCTCTGTATATGTGAACAAAGAAGATTAGAGAAGATTTATTTTGTTGACCATTACTTCACAGTGAATAGGCTAATGATTTTGAAATCCTTATTTGTAGGAATAAGAAATTGTTGGGTTAGAAATTAATTCTTTAGTAGCTAAGAGCTTAAAATGTTTTTTTCCAAAAATAAAAATGTATTTTTAATTTGATATTGCAATTTGACTTTAAGATATTTTCAGGAACTCATTTTGTGTCTTCTTAAATCCAAAAAGGTACAATTACAGGAAGCATTATTTGACTTCAATATGGTGACTGATGAGCAAGGAAATTAGCTCTCTTTTATTACATGACTTTCAAAATGTACATTAACATTTTTCCAAAGAAGTAAACCAACGCTTTGAGGTCAAAATATAGGAACAAGTATAAAGGACACATGGACAAAAACTAAGGGGGATGGAAATGGGAGAGAGGTGGGGAGCACTGGGTGGGTGGACTGGGATGGGAGTAAAAGACAGAAAACTGTACTTGAATAACAATTAAAATAAAAAAATAAATAAATAAAAATTTTCCAAAATAAATATTTACCTAAGGTATAATAGTAAGGTGTTCTTCAAGAAAGTAGAGTTGTTAACTTCCCGTCAAGATGGAGGTGAGTATACCTTGCTACCACATGCATGCCACATGACTATAGCAAAAAATAGAACTAGACTACGAAACAAATTTCACCCAGAATTGTCATAAAATTGAGCTGTGTGGAAGTCCAACAACCAAGGATTTAAAGAAGCCATATTCAGATAAAGAAATAATAGTAAAAAAGAAGCCACATTCATCAAAACTAGAAGGAGAGGTGGAGGTGCAGAGAGGCATGGAGAGGCGTGGAGACTCAGAGTGATGCACAGAGGTGCAGAGACAGGAATGGGAGGTCCCACATCCACATGTGGTAGATAAAAAATGGGAGGGATAATTCAGAAGGAGAGATCCCAGCCTTAGTCTAGACCACCCAGCCCAAGGTTCCAAAACCAGGAAGTTAAGTCCCCATAACTTCTGGCTGTAAAAACCAGTGGGGATTAGGGAAGCATAAAAAACTGTGTCCTCTTAAAAGGCCTAAAATGGACTTAGGATTCAGGAGGACCCACTCTCTCTGGGATTCAGCACCAAGGCAACAGCTGGAAGGACACCAGTGGCACATGGGGAGAAAATGAAGTGCGAGTGGAGAGACAGCTTCCTCCCAGGCCAAACTCCAGATGCCAGGCAGCAACATTGTCCCCTCTGCAGGTTTTCCTCCACATAGAGCAACAGAGCAGTGTTATGGGTTGCCCTGCCTTGGCGATTACCTAAGGCTCTGCCCCATACGACTTAATAGGTGCACTAAGACAGGGAGTCAAAGCAGCTCACCCAATACACAGAAACAAACACAGGGAGGCTGCCAAAATGAGGAAACAAAGAAATATTGCCCAAGTGAAAGAAGAGAACAAAACTCTAGAAAAAGAACTAAATTAAATGGAGATAAGAAACCTATCAGATGCACAGTTCAAAACACTGTTTATCAGAATGCTCCAGGAACTCTTTGGGTACTTCAATAGCATAAAAAAGACCCAAGCAGAAGTAAAAAATGCATTAAATGAAATAAATAAAATTATACAGTGAACCAACAGGGAAGGGAAGGAAACCAGAACTTAAATGAATGATTTGGAGCAGGAGGAAGAAATAAACATTCAACCAGAACAGAATAAAGAAATGAGAATTCAAAAAAAATGAGGAGAGGCTTAGAAGCCTGTGAGACAATTTTAAATGTTCCAACATCTAAATCATAGGGGTGACAGGAGGAGGAGAAGAGCAAGAAATTTAAAACTTATTTGAAAAGATAATGAAAGAAAATTTCCCTAATTTGGTAAAGGAAATAGATATACAAGTCCAGGAAGCACAGAGAGTCCCAAAAAAGATGGATGCAAAGAGAACCACCACACCAATACACATCGTAGTTAAAATGCTAAAGGTTGAAGATAAAGAGAGAATCTTAAAAGCAGCAAGAGAAAAGCAAAGAATTACCTATAAAGGCTTTCCCATAAGACTGTCAGCTGATTTCTCAGGAGCAACTTTGCAGGCAAGAAGTATTCAAAATGATGAAAAGCAAGGACCTACAACTACATTACTCTATCCAGCAAAGCTATCATTTAGAATGGAAGGGCAGATAAAGTGGTTCCCAGACAAGGTAAAACTAAAGGAGTTCATCATCACCAAGCCATTATTATATGAAATGGTAAAGAGAATTATATAAGAAAAAGAAGAAGATCAAAGTGACAAACATTAAAATGATAATAAACTCACAACTATCAATAATTGGATACAAATAACAAACTAAGCAAATAAGCAGAACAGGAACAGAATCATAGATATAGAGATCATCTGAACAGTTATCAGTTGGCAGGGGAAAGAGGGAAAATGGGGGGAAAGGTGCTAAGATTAAGAAGCGCAAATTGGTAGGTACATGGACAGGGGCATGATAAGAACAGTATAGGTAATGGAGTAGCCAAAGAACTTATGTGTGTGACCCATGGACATGAGCTAATAGGGGGATCACTGGAGGGAATGGGGATACTAGGTAGAGAGGGGCAAAGAGGAAAAAATTTGGAACAATTGTAATAGCATAATCAATAAAATATATTTTTAAAAAGAAAGCAGAGTTTTTAACTTTCAGTCAACTGGTTAATATACTTTGATCAATAAACACACAAGAAAATAAGTAGGGAAATTTAATATTACATTATAATATTTTCTTTTCTGCTTTAATTTTGACTAGTTCTTCAGATGTGCCCAAGCATTAATCAATTGAAACACAAAATCAGTCTCATTCATCTGAAAAAGATACTTTCATATTGCCTATATTTGATAAAATACTAGGAATAACATACATACATTGTGTGTGTGTGTGTATCTTGAGTTAACTTAAGATACTTAAGTAACTTAAGTGTACATATAACCTCTGATATCAAGAAACACATTTTAAAGTAGGTGTTAAACAAGTAAATAATACACAAAGTTGACTTATTTAGTTTTTATATGCATTCTGTATGTTTTACATAAAAGGCAACATAAAATAAAATGAAAAATTTTCAGTATAGCCAAAAGCCTAAATGCTAAAGATGACCATAAGTTAACTGACTAAAATTAAACTTCATGGCCCTGACCACCGTGGCTCAGTTGGTTGGGCATCATACACAGAACATAAATGACCTGTATGGGTCCCTGTCAGGGTGAAAACGAGAGGCAAGTGATCGATGTTTCTCTCTCACATCAATGTTTCTATTCTCCCTCTCTCTAAAAACAAATATGTACATAAATTTTTTTAAAAAAAATAATGAAGTTGTACCTCATGGAATTACGAAAGGAGTACAGGAAGAGAGGTGGTGGACTTCGATGCTCCATGGACCTCCTGTCATTAGCATGTTGGCCACATTTCCACACCAGAATTTTCATTTCTGGAGATGTATATGTTGGTTATAAATAATAAGAGGATTTATGTGTAGTCTCTGATACAGAGGGGCCCAGATGTTCACATATTTGGGTTCCACAAGAGAGGGTTTGAATCTTGTTGCAGAAAATACTATTCTAAAAGGAGTTTGGTTTTTAAATTATTTTTACTTTTTTACAATTTAAAACCACACATTGAAAAAATCTGTGGCCACAGGTCACAAATGTGTCCTTGTCACACCATTAGCCCTGCAGCCCTGAGTATGCCCAACGCAGGAATGCACGGTGACTGTGCCTCTTCTAAACATGCAGGTCATGAACGTCAAAGTTTGGACTAATGTCTCCTGATCAGTCATTGTTATACTTAAACTCTTTAGAAGAAAACCAGCAAGTAGAATTAGCATGAAAAATAAAATGGCTACCTGGGGGCCTTCGGTAACAGAATGTAGACCTCTAGATTCAACTTGTGTACTTGTAAATGAAGGTCGAATTCTGCTCAAGTAAACTACTAAACCAAAAGAAAACATTTGAATTTGTTAATACTTTTATTTTCCTTTGAAGAACAGGTGTTTATGAGTATTATTAGACAACTGAATTACTATAACAGATTATAATATTAGCAGATGTTCAAGCCGCATTTCTTTTTTATGATCAGTTCTTCCTGTTAAAATTTTATAAGGTGTACTATACAAAAGCTTCCCCACATTGTTGAATTTAATCATGAAAATTAACTGTACAATCTGTTTTAGATCAGTACTCACTGCATAAATAGTGTAATAGTTGAAACGAACTCAATATTAATAATAGCAAAACAATATGGTTTTCAGCTAAGCACATGGAAGTTTGGATACAGCAAGCATTTTTGCTTCAAACAGACTTACAATAATAATGATTGCATCAGTGCATCAGTAAATGTAACCCTACTGTATCTTCACTATGGTTTCATTTTAAAATACTGATACAACTGAACTATACTGTATCATTATTGTCAACGGCAGGAAGCACCTAGAGTGTTCTAGAAAGAGCATTGGACTTGGGAATCTCACAATCTGTTTTAGGCAGAACTTCCGTTGAAAAATGATAGAAGTTTAACTCAAACTGAAGCACAGAAAGGAATTTACTGGTACAGATAAGCAAGGTGTTAATGACTTCAGGCATGACCACACCCAGGGGCGCAAAGATGTCAATCAAGAATTGTTTTTGGTGATCTCAGTACTGGCTGTAATTCTTGGGCAGTATCTCCTGTGGTGACAAGCCAGCTACCAGAAGCTCCAGGTCTCTCTGTCTCTGTGCAGAAATTATGTTGACTCATGTTTCGATCAAAAGTGCCAGAAACCTGAGTTTGGCCTAAGTCACCTGAGGCCACTCCTGAACTAGGATCACTAGACCAGAGGATGGAATGTAATAATTGGACAGATTAGGTCACATAACTCTCCCCAGATGAGGAATTAACTGCCTAAACCACATGGACTGTCAGTGGGAGAGAGGCGCTTCCTTGAAATTCAAACGGGGTATGCTGCCTAGAAGAAGGAGCACACTGGCCAAACAAAAAGCAGCAGAGCCCACTGAATCTGGGTCAGAAATCAACGATTCCTCATTATTGCTTATCTTACCTTAGGAAACCATTTCACCTCTTGGGCCAGTCCCACTCCTAGAGTTTTCATCTTTAAAAAAAATTCTCTGGGAGAATTATTTAAGTTGATCATGGTAAGAATATTTGCATTTATTGATTGTTGCCCAGTAAACCTTGGTTGACCTGGACTAATGAAAAGTGATAACTGGCATTTAAACCAAATAATTTCAAATGATTAATGAGATTTAATCTCACTAGACGTGAGATTTAGAACATTGCTCAGAGGCATTCCTGAATAGCTAACAGGCTTATTTAACTTACTACAACTACGAGTAAGTTAGTATCACTTGATCGTGAAACCTGGAAAAGTGTGGCAGGTTGCATCTCTGCACATGTGCTTATTTCTAACTCAATTATATATATAAATTAAGAATTACAATTTAAAATGTAAAGATTCACACTTGGAATCTTATTTACTTTATCACTGAATTTTCCTAGTAGATTTTAAAAAATCATTCTTTTCTCAGCACCATTTCTCTTTATTAGATAGAAGTCATAAAAAATAATGATTATTCTTATTAATGCCTATTATACATTCATAATTAAAGAAAAATGATGGCATAATATGATGGTTAGGCCAATTAATTTGAGGCAGGTGACTTGACCAGCTTGAGCTTCAGGTTCCTCATCTGTAAAATGGGATGATAACAGCATTAGCAGGTATCAGTGCTTTTCCCATACCTCTTGGCATTCATTCTTCCAACACAGTCAACAACATGACTTGCAATTCTCCAGGATATTCTCTCGACCCAGCCACAGAAAACCTACAAATGCCCAGGACTCCATGGCCCCAGGAGTGGTTTTAACTCAGGAAATAGTACCTCATCTTTCTTGCCCCGTGTATGGGGCCATTTTGATGCATTTTATCCATTTTCTCCTGGAACTCCTCAGTGGAATTTAGCTTTAGTTGCCCACAACTGTAACCTACTATATTTTGCTGTATATAATGCATGCCCACATTTTTGGCTCAATCTTTCAGGAAAATAAATCCTTTCTTTTAATTTTTTAATTCAGTTTTTTTTATTTATATACTTACTAATGTATTCCAGGGTATTATTTTGCATATGGATATCATGATTGCTTTCTAGAGTTACACTTTTAATGCTTAGCATAAATAAAAGAATTAAAAACTTTTACATAGATAGGGAATTAGTACTACCCGTGTATAATGCTCATCCTTATTTTTCTCTCAAAAATTTGGGCAAAAACGGCACATTATACACAACAAAATATGGTAATTGACTCTGTTTACATTATTAGCTCTTTCCTTCCCTTCCCATTTTCCCACTCCCTTACAGTTATTGTTGGGGGTTACCTCCTAAATAAACAGCTCTACTCAAAACCTACTTTTAGAAGAACCAAACTAAGACAAGCACTGTTTTATAAATGTCCATAACAGAATCAAAATGAAAGGCGGGTCAGGTCAGAGAGGCTGAGCATTGAAGGAACAAATTCAAAGGGTCTCTGCTCAGGGCTCCTCTCTTCCAAACTGTCACATAACTGCCTTAGCTGTTAGCATTCATGAAGCCCTGGCCAGTGGCTTGAAATAATAGGATCTCCAGTCCACAAGGGAGTTAGCTATGTAGCCCAATTTCTCAGGTCACAGAAGAGGCAGCTAAGGAAGTAACAATGTTGAGAATAGGATCATATTTTCTGTGTCCAGGCCTTTGCTTGGGTCCCTCCATCAGGACTTGCTGAGAAAAGAGATACAAGGCAGGCTATTCATAAGTTAGCAATTGGTATCCATGGTGGTGGTTTTCAGACATGTTCTTTTTTTCTTTTTTTAAACTGATTATTGATTTATTCATATTGATTATGTTATTACAGTTGTCCCAATTTTCCCCCATTGCCCTCTCTGCCCAGTACCCCTTTCCCTCCAGCAATACCCACCCTTAGTTCATGTCCATGGGTCATGCATTTAAGTTCTTTGGCTTCTCCATCTCCTATTCTATTCTTAACATCCTCCTGTCTATTTTATAGGCAGACTTGTTCTTGACATAGCATCCTTTTGTTTCTTCTAACAAAATCTCACCCCAAAAAAGGCCAATTCAGAGGAAAAATCTTTAAGGGCACTATATTGGTTGAATAGAGGGGAGCCCGGAGTGTAGCTGATGGCCCCAGCTTTCTTTCCTCTCCCTCCCATTCTCTGCAGGCACTTCTGCCACAACCTTCAGAGATTCATGATGCAGTTTAGAAATCACCTGTCTGGAGGAAATATCGACTGGTTTAAAGGTCTGCCTCACAACTAAGGTGGCATCCATTTAAACATTTTTATATAGATTCCCTGTAAGAAATAAAAGAACTGAAATGGATGAACAAAGTCAATTTAAATGAGATAGACTTTCTTCCTAATAGACAAAGACAGATGGAAATTATATGATGTAGACAATTCTTTTTATGCCTTAATTAAGTTACTATACTAATAGAGAGCTGCCAAAAAGCCACTCTAGTATTTTATTGATTAATATCCCATTTAAAATCCACCTATATTGACTTTCTAGCCTCTGTGGAAGGTCAAAGAAGAATGATATTGTCACCTGTGAGAATATTTCAAGCTACACTTAATTCTGTGTTTCATATGTTCATAGATTTCTCCAAAGCATAAGAGAACAGCCAAAATGAAAAAAAAATTGTTTTTTCAAGGTAGTCATTATGAGTCCATTGAGCATTAGTTGACTTGGTAACTTCCTCTACTTTCCCTTCCTTGATTGTGTTTCCTCCTTTCCCAGGAAGCAGGAAGTGATATGAGAAGATGCAAATGTCTGGTCCAGGAGTCCTGTTTTTTTGTTTTTTTTTCCTTTTCTACTCTAGCCTTTGTTCAGTGGCCTCAAAATCATAACCATGTCCATTTACAGCCAAAATGACCTTGTTTATAAAACACCCAATTGGGAAAAATGTAAATAGTAAAGACAAAGTCAAATGCCAGTCCCAAAAGGTGGGAAAGTGAGTTTGGTTGCCTAATCCACCTCAGTCTGCTGAGTTTTGTGAAAACTTCTTCACTTCTCCTGAGTATACCTTTCCGAGATGCCTTGCCATTCTCTTTGAGAGCTACTGGGACAAAGCAGACAATGGCTATTTTTTTCCTGGATGTAACCTCCCATAAGAACACAGTGTTAATAATCTCTGACTAGTATATTTTTCTGCTTCTTAGCAAGAGTTAGGTGGGACTATAACTCAGTTAAAAGGAACATCTTGACAGGTTGCACTATGCTGGAGAAAGACCACAAAGCCACAGGCATTTGGCCCCCAGACATCTGCATTACCTAGAGTCCAGTTTTGTTAACAGTTGATTTTATACCAAATAACTGGTGGGGAAACATATGACATGCAGAGAGAACCAAGTTCATACAAAACAAAACAAGTTCATACAAAACATGACAACAAGGAAGGCAGATGAGGGGAAGCATGGCTTTCCACGTTAGTACTTAACAGGAAAGCTTGAATATGTGCCATGGCACTGGGTGAAATAATGTCAGGAAGCTGGGGATGACCGATAATTTCATTAATTCATTATAGAGATTCTGGGAGCCCTGTCTTAATTCTGAACCACTGGAATCTGTAGGACTCCGTCGCAAAAGCAAAGTTATCTACAGAGTAAAAATAGCATTATTTGAAAAGGAAGCTTTAGCTGAGGATGACTGACAAAATGAATCTTCTGACCTAGCACTCTACATTAACATAAAGAAAGTGAGTCAAAAATGCTTTTATTAATGTCACCATTGGTCTTTGTTTGGCTTCCCCCTGAAGCCCTCTCTGGAGGAAGAATTCCAAAACAAAGCATTTATTTGAGACGTGATCCCAGGTAGGATGATTTAGGAAGTGAGAATGAGGAAGGGAAGGCAGCCCAGTAAGAGTTATGTCATCAAGCAGGTTAGCCGTGTGCATGGCTGTATCTCAGTCCTGGGGCAAACTCTGGAAGCCCATGTGGAAAGGATTTTTCCAAGAATATCAAACATGCTAAAGGAGATGACCTCCAAGGTACCTGGTGCTCACTGAACTCTTTTCCGTATTCTAATAAACACCCAATGAAGTTGCATGGATATTTTAATCAATAAACATGTATTGCCCATCTGACTTAAGAACTACAAAAAAATATAACAAAATCAAGATAAAGTCTTCATTCTCGAGGAGACTATAATTCAGATAGAATATTTTCAAATAACTATACTAAGAAAGAATGTGATATACCTCCATTTGTTCATTCAGCCAGTATTTATTGAGTGATGGACATTTATGTGCTAAGGAAGCATGGACAAAAAGACGTTTTATTTATTGAGGGTCTGGGGAATGTCAAGAATCACTCCAAGCTCTTATCACCTAATTATCTTGTATAAACCTCAGAACAAATGTTTGAGTCTGTATTATTACTCCCACTTTACAGCGAGGAAGCTGAGTCTTTGGTCAAGTAACTTCATGAGTTCGTTTGAGAAGTATGGCTGAAAGGCTGTGAAGGCCTTGATGCTAATCTTGGCTCACTTAGTGATTTTGTCCATCCACATTATCTGAGCCTTACTGCCTGTGTCCACCCTTGAACTAACCAATAGAAAGGCGCCATTCTTCTTGTCATGAGCCTGTCAGTCACAGAACCTCCTCTATGAGGGAGGATGACATGAAGGCTTTTGAAGAGGAAAGTGACATTTGAGCTGTGATTCAGGAACTGCAGAGTAAAAGGCTGGATGAGGCACAGATGAGAGTCAGGTGGCATTTAAGGCACTAAGTGATAACATGTTCTAAGTAGTTATCAGAAAGCATTAATGAGCACATAGTCTGGACCCATCTTTATGCTAAATGCTGGAAGAGTTGAAAACAAAGAGAAGGTCATACTCCTTGGCCTTAAAAGCCAATCTATAACTTGACCAAGGAACATGACATTCTGGTTAAAAACATTTTTGCCTTCTTTGTGTTATGGTCTGGAACCACTGCAAAAGGTCTTTTCTGATAGAGCAATGTGGAAGTGCACTAATAAAATGCCCTCTGAGAACGTCTAACCCTAAATGATAAATCAGTCCTCACATAGATCTAGTGGAAAGACACCAAACCCACACAGGGTTCTAATCTGGATTCTGTTTTTATGTAGTCATGTCAATTTTAAAGGACTGTTTAACCTCACTGGATCAATGTTTATCTGTCACATTATATAATAAAACTTGGTCTTACCCACCAAACAGAACAACAAGGAGTAAATAAATTGCAGATGTGAGAATATTTTCAAAGGGGGAAGCGCTAAATCAAAGTTATTATTCAGAACTTTCATACAAAACCACGCTGACAAGATCAACTTAATCCAGGGAAAACTGCAGGACACAGAAAGCCATGATAGATGGGTAAGACGGTTAATCTGAAAAGGCTTTTGAGAAGAGCTCATGGCCATTTAGTGGTCATTATCACACAGGAGCTCGGGCTTATATTTATGTGTAACTAAAACAGGCTTAGCAATCAAGATGGAATAAGAATACTGGGCACTTTCCAATCTAAAATAAGAATGCACAAGAGCATGTATGGAACATACTGACTCCAGGATTGAAAAAGAAATTGATAAAATAGATAAAGAAACCAGCCAAGTTCATATACTATGCAAAAACACAGTTAGTTGGCAAATATAATAGGAATAAGTTTGTGTCCAAAGCAAAGATTATTGAAGAGGGAACTTTTAGTAGAAAATTTCTGAAAGCAGGCACAGATTCTAGTGAGCCATGGGATGTTAAAACAATCTACACTTACTTTCTCTGAGCTGTTCTAGCAGAATTTACATAAGGGTTACAACACCAGAAATAGACAAGATCCAAGGCAATGGCTTCTCAGTGCTATGTGTGGAAGTGATTTGGAAGGTACTAAGTAATCCACTGGACCAGTAGCATTCCAACATGCTCTGGTGTCTTTATATTAATAGTGGGGATTGAATAAAGATGAATGGATTCTCAACTACCCAATCCCAGGGACATCCAAACATTAGAGAGCCAGATCCTGTCTCATGGGCATTTGGCTGAACAGAATGAGGCTGGTGGCCATGCTAGCTGGCAAACATGTCATCTGGTTTGCCCATCTCAACAGTGAGGTGACTGTGTGGGTTTATGGGCCATCTGTCTTCCAGGGCAGGATTTGCAGTGAAGTCTCTGTGTTTCAGGGCTTTGAAAGATGTTATTTGCTTGTATTTGGGCTATTTTTATTTCTTTAAGCTAACTTGAATGTTTTTTTTTCAAAACCTACAAAACAGTGTCACATCTTCTACTTAGCATTTCTTTTGTTTTCACACTGACATGACAAATTTTCTGTTGTACTTTATTTTTCTTCCTAAGTTAGATTCATGGGTTGGAGAATAAAAATGCAAAAGGACGCTTTTAAATTACTTGAAAAGATTAGAATGTGAATTCAGTCTGGAAAAGAATTTTACACCATGATAGACAAATCCAAATCAAAGAGCAAATCCTCACGCCTCTGCCAGATGGGTCATTTGTCCTGCCTGAGCCCAGCTTCTTTTAACAGAAAGATTCAAGGGGCACGTTTTAGTGTGATTAGTAAACCATGGGAAAAAACTCTTCCTGGTCACATTCAGAACTATTTTTAGGACTAATTCAGGATGCCCTGATTGAAGCCAAATGCCACAGAGGCAAGACCCTTTCCTTTCCATTATCCATGTCCCTTCCCCAGGCTGGTGCTGGGAAAGTTATTAATCCTAGTCACCACTGTCTCTCTTTCTGTTGCCCTGGCATGAGCTCCCACACCAAGTGATCTCAGAAAAATTGCTTACGTCTCCAAGTCTCAGTTGTTCCACTAAAAATGTGAGTTTAGAAGTACATCTTTCATAGGATTTCTGTGCCTGGCACATTGTCAGTTCTCAAATAAAAGTAGCTCATCCTCCCATTATTATTTACCTTTTCCTAGTACTAGATTATGTGCAGTGTCTTCTGCAGATGTGTAACATCGTGGTTAATGGTGCACATAGTGGTTAGTGGAGCACAAAGCTTGCCTACCTAGGTTCAAAACCCAATTTGTCCACTTACAAACCATGTAACTTTGGGCAAGCTACTTGCTTTGCGTTTCTCATCTATAAAATAGGCATAAAAGCAATACCCACTTCATAGTCACTATGAGGATGAAATAAGTTAATATTTGCATATAGCAAGCAACATGTACATTTTTGTTAAACATTAGATTGGAAATTGATTGAATTCATGACTCTCTTCGTAGCCTGGCTCTCTCCCTTGCTTCTTTTCCTATCCTGCTTGTACTTATACCGTATATCTTCTTTCGTGTCAGAATTCATTACCAAAAAATAAATAAACAAATAAAGACACAATGTTATGTTCGGAAACACAGCCAGCCACATTTCTTTCCTTGAACCTCCACAGCATTATTTATTTTTTCTTTAGCATTTTGCTGCTGCTGCCTCACAGCCACTTTTAGGACTAGCTCACGAGCGCTTCCTCGTGGGTGGTTTGATGCCATGATGGGGTGATTTCCAAGGAAACCATCCTGGTAAAAAACACACACCTTGAGCAGGAAAGAGCCTGACTTCAAGACACCTGAGTAAAGTGCCATGAACTCTATTTAGAGATTAGCTTTTGATTATGCCCTGCTGTACTTTTTTCCTCCCCTGGATCACTGAGTTTGTGTAAAGAATCCTGAGAGGGGTATGGTGTGGAAGACTCATCACCAGGTTCAGAAGTTCCGGTACAATGAGGAGCTTCAGTTGTGTCACCTGATCTTATCAAAAGTCAGTTTTGTGGGTGGAAGGTGAGGGCCTGTGGATTTATTTCAAGAAACATCTCACTTGGGAATGTAAAAAGAAATTATGTTAGGTCTGAGCAAAGATGTTAGGACCAGAGAGTACTGACAGAGGCAGTTAAGTTGCCCTGTGCAACGTAATAAAGTACAATCAACTCTTCTATTGTTTAAAGGTTGATTTGTCCTGCTCTAAATTATGAGTCTCCTTCTCCTGGTCTACTTTGATGGCTTTAGACATTTAATGCTGTTTGATTAGCGTTTCTGCCAGGGGCCAGGTGGAGAGAGGGAATAAAGATAAAACTTGCAGATTTTCTAGGAATCTTGGTTGGGACTCAGCTCCCCACACCTTCCCTATCATTCTTAAGCATACCTGTTGACCGCCAAAGTACCATCAATCGAAGCCAGACCATGCCCCTTTGTTCTGGTCTGTAAGTTGTCCTTGCATTTCTTTGATATTTTTGTCTTAAATTTTCCTCTGCAGTGTCCTTTACCATGAACTCAGAATTACCATTTTCAGTTCTCCATGATACAAATTAGTTTGAAGGATTTAGTTTTCAAGAGGATACACAAAACCACTTATGATACATATTAACACATAAATGTTAATATTTGTGGAACCCAGTAATCATTCTCTCAACTAATATTTATTGAGCACTTATGTGCCAGGCATTGTTCTGTGTTCTGAAGATCAACAATGAATGGACAGAGCTCTGACTGAGGGCTGGACTTCCCACTAAACACCTGCATCTCTCTGCTGGAGGCTTTCTTTGGCCCT
>PVKM010010151.1:0-14941 GCA_004027735.1 Carollia perspicillata | reverse complement strand
AAACATATAGTAGCCAAAGTACTAGGAAGTTAGTGACCCCCAGAAGCAGTTAAGTGGGACTCGGTGTATAAATACTCCAACTTCCTCTCTTAGATAGGACAGCCTACACATACTGTTCTACTCCATTTCCTGGTGGTTCCCCAATGAGATTAAATTTCAGTTGCCTACAGTGGTGATTTGCTTTCTAATTCACTATTATTGACTGCCTTCCTTCCTCCCCAGCAGTGATTCTAAGAAACTCCCTTTTAACTAAACTAAAAACCAAATCCTGGTCTCAAGATGTGATTCAAGGGAAACCCAGAATAAGATACTCTGTCTTCATGAAACTTAACAATCTTGTAGCAGGAGTCCAAAGGTAACAAACCAGGAAATAGATAGAATGATCGATGGTGGTGAATGCCATGGAGAATATTAAGTGGTATGTAATGAGAGCGCCAGCGGGAAGGATTGCTATTTGTACAGGATGATCAGGAAAGGCTTGGGAAGGCTTTGTGTCATGGTAATATTGGAGCATACCTGAAATAAGTGTTTTTTTCCTCTATCTTATTTCTATATTGAAATAATCCAGGGTGGTGTTTAAGTGGTAGGAGCCTTACCTAATGCCTGGTCATCAAAGAAGGAATCTTGTATTTGATCATCTGTCCAAATGTACTGGTAGTCCAGTACAGCCTATTTCTTTCTGGCCTGAGACATGGATCACCCTTTTAGGACCACAGGTTCAGCCCTATGCTTGCTAGTCAAGGGTGAACCAAGAAGGCTCTCTCTAAACCGCAAGCTCAAGTCCATCTATTTAGACCCTGCAGACAGTTCCACTCCTGCTGTTGCTGGTTACTGGGCAATAGCAAGATTGGCAACTTTCTGGCATCTCCTGGGAAAAGAGCCATGGGCTTCTCTCTTTAGGACATTAAACTTGTCTGGGACTTCCCCCAGACTTGGGGACAAGGAAGCCATGGCAGGAAAGTGGCCTCAAAACCAAACAGAAAATAAACCATTTAGTTCTTCTCTAACCGTCCCTTCCTACCCTGAGGCAAATTTAGAATGCTTTGTTGCTGCCTGTGGTGGAGAAGAGTGAGAGGGACTTGGGAATAATAAGGGAGGAACTATCTCATTTGTTAAATACTGCCAACTACAACAGTACAAATACAATAATGCCATTCATTCAGCTGCCTTAGAATTTACTTCCAGAGGTCCTTAATTTTTTTAGATTTCATCATATAATTTATCCAGCAGTTCTATGAACTCGAATTGTAATTTTTATAAGACAGGTAGAGAATAGAATACAAATCCAAATCTGGACATATTTTCCTTTGAGGGAATGAGGTCATGTGGGATACTTCCCATGACCACCATGAAGGGAATTGAACAACTCACTAGCACTCATAATCAAAGGTTGGCTTGACTCCGTCAGGACTCCCTTAGAAACGCAGGTGTTGACAGACCCTTACACATACTACCATTCCTGTTCCACACTAGAAGTCTGTAAGGTTGGCAAGAAAGACAAAGAGATTCAAGCAGGTTCCCACCTGGTAAATACCTGAGAGCTCAAGCTACCTCTGTGAGTGGCTACACTCGACCTGGGAGAACCTGACGGACAAAGTATCCATGTTGTGCCCTCTGTGGTAAGATATTAGTCACTGCATACTTTTCATTAGAAAGATATAAATATATAAAAGAAAACCAGGAAACCCATGTCAAGTCCCTAATTAGGCAAAGTAGGCCTGTAACAAAAACCTGTAGTTCCTCCTTTCTTATTTAATTTTACCTAAAAATATTAGGATTAAAAGGCAAAACATGCAAAATCTGACTTTAAAACATAATCAACTAAAAGGTCTGCATTATGGTATAGTAGAAAAACCATGGAACTTGAGGACAAATATGGTGAACTGAAAATATTTATCTAATTAAAGTATTTCTTGAAGCCACACTAAAAATGCATTAAAAGAGATATTTTTAAAGGTATAATCTGGTAAGTGTGGGGATAATAGGATAAGAGTCAACAGTTATATGTTTTCAGCTAAAGAGCTATATGTTTATAGCTAACCAGAGCTGAGAATCATAGATCATCCATATGAAAAGTTGGGAAACACCCTGAGTTACTCTATGAAAACCTTAGAGGTCACAGAAATGGATAGTACCAGGATTCTATGGAAATGGGTTTAGAGGTAAGGCCTAAAATAAGGAGGGTTGGTTAAGAGCTGTTCAGCCAGGACTACATAAGGAATACTCAGAGCTCCCATCTGGGAGAAGACTAAGTGTTTAGTTTCTAGAGATAAGAAAACAGAGGTTCTGAGGACGACACAGGCCCAAGTGAAGACATGGCTCCCATTTTGAAAAAAGCAAGGAGACAAAGTGATCATTAACATACTGAATGCTGAGACCTCTGGCCTTCTTCCTCATTTGACTCTAGAATGATGGCATCCAGGCCATTCCTCTCCTGACAAGTAATGAAACGGATCTCTCATGACTCTGACTAACCCAAGAAGAAAGACCTAAAAGTGTTAGCTTTAGGGGTTATACCAAAGAGACACATATTGATCCCTCTACAAGGATGCCTTGTTACCTCTCTTACTTTTCAAGTCCATCAGATGCATTCAAAAATTCAATCAGTTTTTAGTCCAACAATTTAAAATATGAACACAAAAAGTTACTAAGCATATGAGGAAAACTTTTTGAAAAAGTAGAAAAAAATCAGAAGTGTAACCATAGGGAAAACAATAATTATGCAGTGAGAAGAAATGTTTAAATATACATGTGTCATTAACATCCTTAGAAAGATAACACAACATATTGTACCCTTGAAAAAAGAACACAATGCTATTTTTTAAAGAAATGTTGGAGAACAAAAACTGGCTTTAAACATTAAAAAGAAGGTAGCAGAAACAAAACCCTCGAAGAAGAGTTGAAAATAAACTTGAAGAAATGCCCCAGAGAGAAGAGAAAAATTAATGAAAAATCAGAGAAAAATGTATAAAAATTAAAATTTAGCCAAATAATATTCCAGAAAAAGAGAACAGAGGACATTATCATAATACAATTCATGAAAATTTTCACAAATAAAAGGATAATAGTTTTTACAACTTTTTTTTAAAAAGATTTTATTTATTTATCTTTAGAGGGGAAGGGAAGGCGAGAGGGAGAGAAATATCAATGTATGGTTGCCTCTCGTGCGTCCCCTGCTGGGAACTGGCCTGCAACCCAGGCATGTGCCCTGACTGGGAATCAAACCGTGATCATTTGGTTCGCAGGCCCGCACTCAATCCACTGAGCTATGCCAGCAGGGCAAGGATAATAGTTTTTAGACTGACAGATGATCTCAGAGCACCAGCACAGGGGATCAAGATGGACCTATATACCAAAGCACATTGTCAAATTTCAAGAAACTTAGACTGAATAAAATGTTAGAAATTTCCAAAGATACAAGAAAGAAAAAGAAAAAACCAGGCCACATTTTTGCTTTTAGGATGATAAATCAATAAGTCTTCAAACCTTTTAACAAACACACCTCAAATATTATATCTAGCTAAACTAGCAATTAAGTATGCAAATGTCATGAAGCAATGTTAGACATCAAGGCTCAAAAATTTAACACTCATGAGTACTGACAAATTTGCTTCCACTAAAATGAAAGAGTAAGACAGGCATGCAAAAATAAAAGATATTCAACAAAGAATGAAAGTAAAAGAACTGAAAATTGATTAACCTAGATTGGAATGGGTCCTAAGGCTCTAGGAAAGACCCTCAAGCAAATGAACCTGGGGAAACACTTCCTGTATTTGACCATATTGCAAAGAGGTTTAGGTACCTAATGGAGAGTTGGAAGTTGGATTAGAGATATGTGCAAAGAAATAAAACAACAAGATAATTATTAACTATGGGGAAAATTTTAAATTGTGCATAAAAAGAAAAATATTTATTGGTTTATTATATGAGTCTGCCCTGAACAGTATGTATCTTCATGATAATATAAGTACTGTTTACTGATCTAAGTCATAAGATATAACTATCTCTAAAAGATGGGAAGAATGTGTACATGTACTGTGGGGTAGAGAGAAGAAAGAGCAATATCTTCATCTCCCATGTGGGAAATCAAAACTTAGTAATGCAAGCATATTATTTTGAGATATAAAAGTAAATATCAAAAGCATCAACTAAAAGATTTGTAAGCATTTCCTTTCACCTAAGGGGAAATCATGGAGCTCGTTTCTACCAGCTATCCTAGTAGAAGTAGTTCTGGATAACAGATAGAGGAATAGATCTAAATTAGGAAACAATCCTAGCCAGTCACTCTGGACCATGCTGTTTTGCCCATAGTCATTTCCTGCAGTAGTATCTGTGCATCAAGAACAAATCACGTGGAGGCTTCTTAACTGCACCTTTGCCCCTCCGCCCACTGGCCACATTCTGTCCCTCTCCACTCCTTTCCTCTAAATTCAGCCAAACAGCGATCAAAACTGGGTGATTTTTCTCCATCTTCTGCCAGACTTGAACAACAGAAAAGTGAAAGAGAAACTGGAGTAGAACTGTATCAAAATGATCCTCTCCAGGGATTCCTGAAATCCTTAAGAAGCCAGAAGACTCCTATGTGGCCAACACAAAATCAGTGTCTTTGCTACCTCGGCATGTTGCTCTGACTCCAAACTCTTTAGCTACATGAGTATTAGGACACTACTGAACAAATAGAAACCCGAACTGCATATCAACAGATGTCAAGAAGGATTTTTCTGTGGTATGTTTAATAAGTTCTTGAAGGTCAGAACTCTGATGGGCACATTCTTGGTTATTCTCCACCTGTGGCACATAGAGTTGGGTCCTCACTAAAAATATATTCATCAGTAACCCCCAAAAAGGAGTACCCTAGCTCCAGGATAAGTTCAAACGATCTTGCTCTTCCTGGAAAGACTTGAGCAGATATACCTTTCTCAAATGTCCAGAATAGAATGGCCAATCCAGAAAGTCCTGTTGGAAGTAAGTTTCCAGACATCAATAGCTGAAGGAGTCAGGACCTGAGAGGATAGGAGAAGCAGTCCACAAAGCTTTTTGGACGATTCTTTTGTTCTAGTGTCCACAGCTCCCTTGTCTGGACACAAATCCTCCTCATTCTTGATTGTTCCAGAGACCCATGGGATGGCCGCAGGTTTAGAGAAGGCATAGAGAAGGCTCATACCCTAGGAAATTACTTCAGGGCCTTTGCATGCATTTGTGAGCATGAAATGCATCCAGCTGAGTGCCAGTGGAGACACTGCATGGTTTAAAACATCCCCGAGTGCTATCGCTTCTGTCACAGCAGAATTTTGAATTTCTGTCTTCCTGATGTGTTCAGGAGGCCACCAGGGAAGCCTCAGTCACTATCTACCCCAGGGGCAGGAGGCAGGCAGACGGAGGTGGGGTGCTATTGCTGAAGTATGAGGAGTCATATAAATGGCCATCATTTTGTCACACTGCTTTCCTCATGTTTCTCTTTGGAGATTGTCCCTCCCCACTAAGTTAGATCTGTTCACTTTTGCATCACTGGTTTAATTTTTGGTTGAACACCAGGACTTTTTTTTTTTTTAATGGGAAAGCATGAAAGAGCAGTTGTTGCTATTGTTGCTGTTCCCTTTTACTTGAGAAATTTGTATTTTTCCTACTTTGGCTCTAAGTTAGCAATTGTCAACCCGTGTGCTATGGCAGGCACACTGGGTGCTGCTGGACTTTTTGTGCGTTTTGAGTTGCAAACATTCTTAGACTATGCAATACCTGACTATTTTTAATTTAGCTAATAGAAGGGGCACTGACCTTTTTTTCCCTAGATTGTTCAATTAAAAAATGACAACAGCCAACACAATAGCTGGTTGGTGTGAATGAATCAAAATTATACCTATTTTTGTGTCATACTGGCAAAAAATATGCTTTTGGTGTCCCGCAGAATTTTAGTAGTTTATGGGTGCCGTGAGATGACAGAGGTTGGAAGTCGTTGCTGTAAGTGGTTTAAACAATACATATGCTTATGAAGATCTTTAGGTGATGTTACATGAGTGACGTATTCAATCGCAAACATACCAATATTTTGTTACAAAAATATGTAAGGGGGTTATTTTTAGCCATTGTCAGCTGGCCTTATCCTTCTGAACTTAATTTCTTTTACTGCTGAGTTTATTCCGAAAAATTGTAGCATTGCTTTTAATTGTAATTTGTCATTTCATAATCTCATTCTATTATGAGACATTTTGTTTTAATTTAGCTAGTAATCAGCCCTAATATATTAGACCACCTGAATTTATAGAGTGAGTTTTAGAGGCAAAAGAGACTTAAGAGTCCATATATTTTACTCATCTTTATGTTTGGGAATTTGTCCCTGATCAGTTACTGCCAGCAGGAATGGAAATGGGATCCCTTGTGCTGTTACTAATTTGTTCAGAAAACTAGTATTTTCCTATCTTACCTCTCAAGGTTTTTCATTCTTGTATGCCCCTGAGTGGACCAGAGAAACAAATGTAATTAGTTTTTCAAAAACTGCAAGGTTGGTGGAAAAGGACTAATGCATTTAAGTTAGCAACAACTGCAAATATTTCAGCCATAGGCTATATGCAACAACGGGAAATTCTGTAAGGTTCTGTTACTTCTGTCTCAAAGCCTTTACTAATCAGAATTATTTGGGGGCTAATTTATTATGCCAACCATCTGCATTTTTGCAAATAAACTTCAGACCCCTTAGGTGACACCTTGCAAATGATAAACTGACTATTCCTTACCCTTACTTTCTCGTTGGCTTTTCTTGACTTTCACATATCTCTGCTTAGTCATTTGATACACCAAAATCTTGTATATTAATTCCTTTAGTTAGCAAGGCAACACTTTGGAGCTGGAAGGTTGTTCCTGGTGTTTGCTCACCTAGCCTGCAGCATATTCTGAACTGTGTTCTAACCTCAATCATTCTTCTTGTTCCAAGTTAGGTAAATGTGTCACTGGGGATTTATGCATTATTGAATATGATTAATTGTGAATAACCCTCACAAACACTGATTCACTTAACTCTTGTTTTTTACTGATTTTTAAAGTTCCAATTCCTATGAAATAATAAAGTTAGTAACCTAAAGGTTATGTTTAATTGATTTATAGGATATTAACCAGCTCTATATTCAATTTCACAATATTTTTCCAGGTTTTGGGTTTTTGTTTGTTTGTTTGTTTGGGGAGTTTGCTGACACATACATGTATGTATTTGTGTCTTATAGAGTTCTTTGAAATGACAGCATCATATTCCGGGTTTTCTCATTAATGTGGATTAAATAAAACTTCAACACATGTTTTTGGCATGTTGCAGATTATAAACTTGATTTAATTGTAACATCCGCATTTGAGAATGACAAATATATAGCTGGTACATTCCCACTTTTCTGTCCTGTACTCATGATGACATCAAAATTAATGACAAGCATGCTTCAGAATCTTTCTCACCACAAGTGCTCAGAAGGCATTAGAAGCAATAAGTGGGAATCAATGCTACAGTTAAAATTAATTTGTCATCTCTACCATGTTGGCATATGTTGTTTTAACTGCTTTTAAAATTTGCTGATTAGACCAAAGGATATTTATTTGGGTAAGGTAACAGGCACAAGCCAACAGCCTCAAGATTAAATTCAGCACAATGAAGATGGTTATGTTTGGCCACACAGTGTTTTATTGCTGCCATTTATGCCTTTAGAGACATGCCCTTGTGCGTTTCCCACACCCCGCAGCTACCTGGTGCACACATCACTCCAGCAGTCACGTTGCTTTCCCTTGCTGGTCCCTATAGACACTTGTATTTACCGCCAATCCTCTGAGAAATAGCCGTAGTTAGAAACCAAAGTTGTATGAAGTTGTCATTGGCATAATGCCAGTTATTAGCAATTTCATGTGATTCAACCTAATTTAAAAAAAAAGATCAAAGTTATGCTATCCTTGGTGATCTGCCAGGTGTAAAGCAATTTATTTTCTCTTTTGAATAACTGATCATCAAAAGGAAGCGCTGACTGAACACCTAATGTGCACAAAGCATTGTGGCAGGTTCCAAGATGACAAACACAAATGCGCACCCTGCCTTGGAGATGTACACACCTGGTTTCCAGGTGTGAAATGCCTTATTTTCTATTAGATCATGAGCTCTTTGAGGCAGAGGCTGTGCTTTGCTCTGCTGTGTTTTTCTGTCACATAGCAGATGATCAATAAGTCTTCGTTAAATGAATGGAAGGTGATGAGAGAGGGGAGAAGGCAGGCAAACGGTGGGGAGGAATGGACACCAGATTGGGAAGAAGCTGACAAATGGACTTGTTATAAAAAAAGGAAGACTACAGAGAAATCAGATTTAAAAAATTTACCTCTTCATGGGTTTTAAACTCCGAAATAGTTTGTAAAGCCATCTATTAAAGTAGCTTTGGCCCTACGTTGTACTGACTTGTATTTACTTCCAAAACTTGGAACCAGGTGAGAGGACGTGTGCATTCCACCAAAGGCAGAATGAGCGGCAGGACCACTTAGGCAATGGCACTCGGAGGTTATTTATAAATCGGACATCTGTCAAAAACTGATCACACAAGCATCTAAGATGACGACCTTTTTGTCGTATTTCATATTTTTAATGCAAGACAACGTCTTAGCACTTTTTCTTTTTGTTGTTTTTAAAATTACTACGGTGCATGTTAGGGCTGTTTTTCAAGGAGCTCATAGTGTAAATAATTGTTCCTATTTAAAAGTTTGTTTAGGAAGATTTTTCTTTTTATAAAACTCAGCTCCCCTAATCAGGAGCCAATAACCAAGTTTTTTGGTATGGGTAAATACTGAATATGATTTAAGTGTAATGTTTCAAAAATTGGGAAGAGTAATCATCAGCCATCTTGTGAATTTTATTGGCTGTTAAAAGATTTACACAATGGTAAATAGTCAATGCTAGCTTTGCTATTTACAGATGACACACCTTTTACCATTCAAGAATAAATAACAAATTGATAAAAATTAGAATTATTAGATATCTTTTTACCTTTGAGTTTGCTGTAGGGGTGAAGAGAAGGAAAGCCATTGTTCAAAGAGCAAATTGCTAGAACTTTAACAGAAAACAAATTGCTTACCTGTAAAAAAAATAATACCTTAAAAATAAGCATAGTCTTTGAACCAGCAGTTCTATTTCTGGGAAATTCATACTAATAAGCCAGTTATAAGGAAATAATTAAGAATTTGTACAAAAAAAGTTTATAACATATTGGTCACTAATATAAATGAGAGTTACCAAGTCTATATATGATTGCATCCTCATAAAATAATTATATACACATATGTTTTCCACTGGAAGGATACACACGCACATAAGATTTTAACAGTAGTTACCTCTGAAAGAAGAGTTAAACATGTTCAGAAAGTTGTATTTTTCTTCTCTGCTTATCTCATTTCCTAATTTTTCTTCAATGAACATATACCATTTTTATATTAATACAAAACTATTTCAACAAGAAAAAAGTTCCACCCTTCAATATCTGCTGGCAAGGTTTTTTTTTTTCTTTTGAGGCATTGATTATTAAGACTGAAGAAACAAACTGTGGTGGTGGATCAAAATAGTTAAAATTACTATGATAACAATAAAGAACTAACTCAGTACTTACCATTGCCACCTCAAAAAGGTTACAACAAAAGAATAGAATCTGAGCAAAGCAAATAAAGTGTGAATCATGTTTTTTCTGATTTGAAATAAAGTCATTCTACATAAGAAATTTAAAGATCTCCTTTGCTATCAGCTTTTGATATTTTTTCCTAGGAGAGATTTATTTGTGGTCATCTTTATTGTCTCTTTCAAAAATATCATTTTTTGAAAACATTTTCACTTCATTTTAAATAATAAAACCATTTTCAATTAACTTCTTTTTATTTTAAAAGTACATATTTGTAATGGAAAATTTGGAAAATCACCCCTAAATCTTTTTTTAATAAAATTTAAAATTCTTTATTTTTTTATTGTTATTCTATTACAGTTGTCCCAATTTACCCCCTTTGTCCTCCTCCACCATGCCCACCCCCCCCACTCCCACAGTCAGTCCCCACACCGTTGTCCATGTCCATGCATCATTCATACATGTTCTTTGACTAATCCCTTCCCCTTCTTTCCACTCCTATTCCTCTCCACCCTCCCCTCTGGTTGCTGGGAGAACTGGACTGGTACATGCAAAACAATGTAACTAGATAATTCTTAATTCTATTGCCCAGAGATAAGCACTAGTAACTTTTGTGTCCATCCATACAGTTTAACCATTCTAATATTTAAAACAGGAGATTGGTGTTTAGGTATTTAAAACCTATGAAAGTCAGTTAGGTTCATGTAAGTACATTTTTCTCTGTTGTCTGTGGCATTTGGAGATAATGGCAATGAAATAGAATGATTTATCCATATCAAAATGCAATTCTGACTACTGTCTTCTAGTCTGGATATGACCAGAGCTTTCTGGGGGGAAAAATTACAACCACGTGATACCAGCAACCCATACCAAGAATACATTCACACTCTTCTGAACTCTCCCTTCCCTGCAGGACAGATATCAGTGGATGGATTTATGCGCTATCTGAGTGGAGAAGAAAATGGAGTCGTTTCACCTGAGAAACTGGACTTGAACGAAGATATGTCTCAGCCACTTTCTCACTATTTCATTAATTCCTCGCACAACACCTACCTCACAGGTACGATCATAATTCTTTGACAGTTACCTTAGCCAGTCTCACCAAATTTCACCAACCTCTACTTTTGTTATTCATAAATGAAGGTATGTTTTCTTCTGTTTTCTATGAAATGCTTCTGAGAACAGGGGTTCACGACCAGAGGCTCTGGACATAAGCAGTTGTGTCCTCAAACGTGTGAAACAATATCATTTCTTCACATGTGTCTCTAAGTTTTCAAGTCTTCGGAAAGGTATCCATGTCTGTATCTTGAAACCAATGGAATTTTTGTGTAACCAAACTCATTCTTCAGTGGACTTTAAGCCATTTAGGATGCTACTTAGTTCTCTGTACTTTTTTTATCCACAGAAAAATTCTGAAGGCCTTAATAACTTCCGCACAAAGCAAATTGCCAATTTGCTGAAGGTAGACCAGGGTTTTAGATATTTAAAAAAATTGACCTGTGAAAGACAACCTATACTTTTTGTAAATATTATAAAGAAGGAGGGAAAAACAACAGTGTTTCCTAATTTGTCTTGAGTATTGTCATTGTTTTGAGATCACGGACTCAAAAAATATTAAAAGATATACACACACAAATGTATATACATTACCTCAACATAATTTAAAATTAAAATTTTTACTAAGTGCAGATTTTAATAGGCTGTTTTTTATCATCAAAATGCCTTTCCAGAATACTTCCTGTGTGCCAGATCTCTAGTCACAGGCATGAAAAGAATTTTTAGAAAATCTACTGGTTAATTAAAAAGAAAAAAATAAAGCTTTTAAAAAACCACATGACTCTCCTGCTTCACACAGTTCATTATCCAGATGAATATAAGACAGAGAGAGACCTGAACACGCACATTGCGACCAAATTCTGGGCTCCATTTAGTATCTGAGTTGTAAACTTTCCCCCTACCTTGGTGGAGGTTATGATGTGCTCAGGGCTTATTGCCCAGGGGTGTGTAATTTGCATCGTGGGGTAGACCAGCAATACTATCTGTATAATGACAAGGGAGATGCGGGCACTAGATACCCATGGCAGGGTCCGCAGTGTCCGCCATCTGGCACCTAAGCAGTTCTTTCTTCCGAATTCTTTAAAGAGGCCTAATCTTCCTGGCTCAAATGCAATTCGTGTTGGTATCAAGTGCAGCATTGGCCTGGTATCCCACACTCCATGAAAAGTAGTTTAGAAGAGAAATGACATAGATAGGAAAGGAGCCTCAAGACAGCCACAAAGAGCCATGTCAGGATGGTGCTGTGTAACCTGAGGCCATCCACTCGGGGTCATATAGCCTGAGTTCTGAAGTCATGTGACCTGCAACCTGCATGACCTTCAGGAAAATTAGGTTGATCCTCACACTACTTGTAGTCTATTTTGTTTCAACTGACATTATCTACTAGGAGAGATTCATGCTACCTAATTGCCAACAGCAGGCTTCACCATGAGCTAGGGCTTCCTCACCACGTGGCAGCCCCAAGATAGAAGTTCTTCCATGCAGGCTCACCGTGGCGAGACTCGGTGTCCCAAAGAACAAGGAAGAACATTAATTGTCTTTGTGCGCTGAACCTCTGAAGGAGTATTGTCACTCCTTTCATTATTTGTCCAAACAGTCACAAGCCTAACCAGATTCAAAGGGAGGGGACAGAGACCAGAGTTCTGGATCAGAGGAGTGTCAAAATGTTTTTAGCCCCATTTTAAAACCACCAACTTTAAAAGAAGAGTGTCCACTTAGCCCACTTCCTTGGATGCAGTTTCTTTAGGCCTATTTCGAAAAATTTGCAGCTCCTACTCAAGCTTATAAGCGTTTGTAAAGGGTTTTTTCCTTCTTCCCAGGCATTCTTAATCTTATTTGGTGCCATTGACCTTTCTGGTAGTTGAGTGAAGCCTGAGACCATTCTAGTGGTTAATGGGTAAAGTGCACAATCTATTGAAATACTTTTATCAAATATTCAAAATCAAATCTGTGGTAAAATAATATATATTTTATTAACACAAAAGTTACTATAAATAATATATCATGATATTTGCAACAGTTAGATTATATGAAAATATCTGTGATTTCTACTTGAGACAAAATCACAGGTTCTGCTAGTACTACTGTGATTTGTGAGCTCCATTTGTAACCAAAGAGAATGTTAAATTTCTCATAGAGGTTAATATTGAAGATGTAATCTTTTATCTCATTTATGTTTGAGGAGGTCCATAAACCTCAAGAGTGTAGAGCTTTGATTTGATAGAAATATAACTTCAGAAACTTTGGCACATGATAGAATCTTGCATTTATTATATACTCAGGACGGCAAGATTCTTAACACTTAAATACATGTCTGGCTAAATTTTGGACACTGTATATGGTTTCACCTACCTGGATGTCACGATATGCAGTAATTTTACCAATTGTCCTTTTCAGTCCCAAAATGCTTTCAACAGATGTATTTAATGTGGTTTTTCTATCATTTGTCATATAATAAATGAGGCAATAATACCAGAATGATTGAATGACAAGCTTGCCTGGATCTACACTCTGTTCTTTAAATCTTCTTTCAAAATAGATTGATTTTCCTCTTTCTGTGTATCATCATGGACCTATGGTTTTCAGATTTTATGTTTGTTCATCCAAACAAAGACTATTTTCCTTGCGAGGTTCAGATTACCTCAACTTCAGTCGGTGGCAACCTTTCTGGGGGTTCCTGTGTCCTTTTGGCATCGCCCATTGATCTTTGAAAGTGTCTCTGCTTTCTGACACATAAAAATCTCCCAGGCTCGCTTTGTTCATTTCTGCAAGGCACATGCAAATGGATTTTTTCCCCAATGATTTCTGGTTCCGTTTAGTGGGAAAGAAATTGTATAAGTAACTGCAATTTAGAAGCTTCCCTGCCCTATAGAACGTTATCTCTAGATCTTGTTTATAAACAAAACAAGATAAATATATATATTTATTCTTGTTAAGGTACAAGTTCACATAAGTATTTCCACTCTTTCTTACCTCCCAATTTAAATTCTCGATTTTATAGCTGTGCTTCCTTTTATCAATCTTCATACCTAACAAACTATACATAATTACTCATTTGTTTAACTGACAACACAATAATAGTTCTAAGAAAATTGTTTAAGATCAAACAAATTACAGCATACTGTTCAACTTTGCTCTGCAGTTCTTTGTTTTCTTCAATTGCATTCAATAAAGATTTTCAGTCCTATTAATTTCTCCCAGAACCACTGATTTGCCTATTTGAATAGCTTGGTAAGCACAGATGTGATATCAGAATTTGGCTTCATTTATTAGTTTATTTAAGGTATTAGCATATTAATAGCCAATAGTTCTCAAAAGGAAGAACTTTCAGCTACTAAGAAATACTCCACTCACTTTTTTGATGAAGAAAGAACTAAAGCGGCTGTCTGCAAACTTCTGTACAGTGGTTTTGTAGCATCCATCAATCGCGAGAACAAACGTCGTCGGAGACTTTCAGGGTTTCAAAGATGTTACTTTATTGGCCAAAGCTTTACCTGGGCAAGGGCTCACGTGTCCGGAGACACAGTGCTCCTAAGAGCTGCAAATGAGAGTCACGCCTTAACGCTCACAGCTAGGTTCTTTTATAGAAGCGAGCAAGCAAGCACTTTTACAGAAGCAGATGTGGCAGTTAGCCATTGGCTGGGAAACTCACGCTTGGCTCGTGCTCTCGTTGGTAATTGGTCGGGGAAGCTCGTGCTCAGCCTGTGCTCAAGGGCTGGGGCAGGGGTAAAACTTTTCACCTGGGCAACTGTCCAGGTGGCTGTCTGCTAGGTCAGCCCTGCCTTTCTTAACTCCTTGGAACCCAAGCCTAGGGTGGTTATGCAGTTATGGCTTCTCTAACCTTATTTTCTTAACACTAACTCCTTATGCTCATGCAGCTCTCTTTGTTCTCCAGTTTCATATCACCACCATCTGATTCATATACAAGATTTCTGAACAAGTAAACCAATTCTCTCTCCAATTATTTAATTTCTGGTGGTAGTAGAATTCACACGTTTTCAAATATTCAATTTTTAAAACTATATTACCTATATTAAGTGATATTCTGATCTTTATGGTTTTTTAAAAATGTATCTTGCTCACTTTTCTGAGCTATATATTATTATACTAATGTTTGCATTATAAAAATCCACATTCTAACAATATTACCCTGTCCCAGTATCAAAATCTTTTCTTTTCCTATAGGGGAATTAAGGAGAATTCCATATAATTAGTCAAAAAATTACATGTAAATACTAATAGAGGTTCTCTTTTAAGTATTTTTT
>PVKM010010150.1:0-35434 GCA_004027735.1 Carollia perspicillata | reverse complement strand
CTGGACTCAGCTTCAGCCACAGATACTGCCAAGTGGCTCGTTCTACTCCACCTGCACCTCCCCTACTCCTTAGCCTAGCCAGAGGAGGACACTCCCCCACCCACTTCCAGTAGCACCTGCAGGAAATTACAGATAAGTGAGACAGAATCCCTTGACAATATTCTCTTCTCTTCATACAACTTCACTCTGAAGTTTCCTTAGCAAACCCTCCTACCCCAATTTAGTAAGAATACTCAACATATCTTACTCCCAGTTTTGTGAAATATCATAGGAATTTTTAAAGACCCTTTTCAGCAATTTATAACAATTCTTGTGCATCCATCAAATGAAAAGTACAAACTTTTAGGGCTGTAAAATTAAAGAGTTAAAATTACTCTTCAAACCACTGTATTATTAAATACAGAAAAAGTCCCAATAGAATTCAAAGTATATGAGCTCCAAACCACATCAACCAAATTTGAACTAGTGATAAATGACATTTCCTATTCTAGCCACGGTATTTAAAATTAGATGTTAACTTCCCAATACCCCGACACCCACTCCCACCCCCCACCTTAACCCTCTGTTGCCAAAGACCTGTTTGTTCTGACAAGAGAAGTCCACTTTCTTCAGGGAAATAGGCATAATCTGTCACTTACTATCTAGAATCATGAGCTAGAACTAAATGTGAAGGAAGTAAAATGAATAGGATGCTAAAGGCCAGCCTGAATCTGAGCACAGCGCAGGGTTAAAGGAAACCATTTCGTAAGATCAAGTGTGGAGAAGCAGCAGGAGCAAAGAGGAAAAAATCAAGTTACATAAAGTCCAATTGTACTCACTGTTTCCTTATTGGGAAGCAGCTCCTTTCGGATTCTGAAGAAGTTCTTGCCGTACTGCCTGAGCCCCTTAACGAAACGTTTCTGTAATAAAAAGACACAACAAATGGGATGTAAAAACCCAAAACAAAACAGGATGTCAGCAAAGCAAAAAAGATATCTGCAATCAGCAGAATAACAACCGCAACAACAAAAAAGTCTTAGCCAGGGAATACCACTGGGCTAGGACCTGGGACCCACCACCAGGGCAGGCCCCCACCCCAGCTTGTCTCAGAACCCCAAGCCCACACCGCACACAGGATTAGGCAAAGGACATCTATGTTGAGGCTCGGCAGCAATCTGTGCCCTCTGCGATACCAGTCTGCGCGCGTTCACTAAGGTATAAACAACAAATACACTCCGGGTTTCAATAAAACAGGACGACTGCCTTCCACCTCAGAACCAGGCTTCCCAGAGTGTGGAGCAGAAGGGAGAAAACAGAACCAAACCTGGAGACTTTTCTCCAGAAGGACACCCTAGAGGGCTGAAAGGCCCTTTCCTTAATCCAAGGAATTCACTAGGAAGGCGCCGACATCAGAAGCCCACTGGGAGCTCCAACACCACTGGCCTGCCCCACCATCTCTGTCCTGAAAAGCCACTCCGGGACACCAAATAAAGAACCATCAGCAACCTTTCCTTCCTTTCCCGAAGCCCCTCACCACCCCCTCCCCCCTATTTCCTTCTCTGTCTGGAGACTTTCACGTCGTCCCACAGCTCCCAGGCAGTCCGCCCCCGCCCCAGTGGGAGCAGTCCCCGGCTCCCCCGGCTCCCACCTCGGGCTCGGGGCCCGAAGCCTGGTCCTGAGCGGCCGACCTGCCACTGCTCTTCCTGGCCGGGTGGGCGCCGGTGGCCAGGCAGCCACAGGTACGCGGGGGCCGGCGCCGAGGCCACTTAGGGTCCAGAGCAGCGAGAGGCCGCGCCTGTCACTCGCCTCGGGCTCCAAAAATCGCAGGCAGGAGGCAACCAGGGTGGCTCGGTGTGTGACCGAGGCGGGCCGCGCAGCGCGGGGCGCAGGGCGCGGGGCTGGGGCCACCGCTGCCACCGGGGG
The DNA here is from genome assembly GCA_004027735.1 of Carollia perspicillata. NCBI lineage: Eukaryota > Metazoa > Chordata > Mammalia > Chiroptera > Phyllostomidae > Carollia > Carollia perspicillata. Next base: position 33,532 of record PVKM010010150.1, on the reverse strand, counting down.
AGGAGGCTGGAGCAGCGCGCAGAGCCCAGCGCGGCCGGGCGGCTGCAAAAGGCGGCCTGGATTGCCGTGCTGCCCGCCGGCCCCGCACTCCGGCCCCCGCCCTGGGGCTCTGCGCCAGAGCCTCCCGGGACCCGGGCGCTGCTATCTCGGGTCCTTCCTTCTGAACAGCAGAAGTAAATCCCGGCGCCGAAGCACAGAAACTTCCTCCCAACCACTGCGAGAGTGAGCAGAGGGCGCCTACCGGGTTGGGGCCACGCCGGGACTCGGGGCCCGTCCCAGGCCGCTCCTTTTCCAGTCTTCCCTCCCGGTGGGCAGACTCAGCAGCTCTACCGCCAGCCGTCCACCAGCCCCGGGCTGCGAAACGGGAGGCCAGCCCGACGACCCCGTGGTCCCTTCCGGCCAGTATTGTGGGCGGCTGCTCCCAGCGGCCCAGGCATTAGGCTGCACCTCGCAAGGCCTGGTTCACCACGAAATCACCGCGGAAGCTTCCCAGCCAATAAATCACCTGCCCACCGGGAGGAGAGTCCCTCCCACTCCCCATGTTTGAGACCAGCCGGGCAAATTAGGTGAGGAGCCAGACTTGGCCTGCAGGACTGACTGATCTGCAACCTCCTACTCCCTTCCTAGAGGCTCTGCATTTTCAGATTTCAGCCCTTTCTAAGATGACTCATCATTGTCAGTTTTCAATATAATTCTTATACCTCAAAAGAAAAGTCTGTCAAGGGACAAAAAAGAAGCAAGCGCTCCTCTAGTCTGGAAAAGTGTGACCCCTGTTACTTAACAAAAGTATCCTTCTTAGGATCAACTTGCATCCCTGAACCTGCAAGGCATCTCCACTGGGGGTATGGAGAGGGAGGATGCTGCCCTGCCCTCAAGGAGCTCCACAGCAGACAGGTAAACAGATCAATCTCTGGGCCCTTAGAAAAGCTTCAGAGGAACAAAGGGCTGTGGGTGGGGCTAGGAGGAGGAAGCAATCTACACTGCTGGTGTCTTAGAGGAAGTGACAAGGAAGAGCATGAGCCTGCCAGGTGTGCGCAGCAGGGCTTCAGGCAGAGGTGTCAGTCAGGAAGGGGATACAGAACATTCTGGGAACTGCAAGGAGGACAGAGTGTGCAGAAAGGAGTGCCAGCAGGTAAGCCTGGAGTGGCAGGAGATCAGGTTGCAGAGAGCCTTTCAGGCCCAACCGAAGACTTATGGTCTTAATTGCAGATGGGCAGAGAAGTTCAAGCACGAATGGTCCATGAAAAAAGACTGGATAAGAACTGCTCCAGTGGCAGTGTGGCTGTGGCCTCAGGGCAGACCCACTGAAACAGAGAGACTCGTTTAAAAAGGCTGGTGATATAGCCCAGGTATGAAATGAGAAAGGCCCAAACTCAACCTCAGCCACCAGAATTAATGCTTCTTCATGCACTCTTTAAAGTATTTTCTGAGTACCTAGCACTGGGAAGAATTTAAAAGTGGCCATGGACCTGTATTAAAATTGACTCATTTTTAGCAGGTAAGATAAATGTGTATGGAGTCATTACAGAACAATGTGAGACATAATTCAGCCAAGCATAAAGTAGTGAAGTGCAGCATGGGAGCCAAGAGGGGTGGACTGTGTGGTCTAGAATGCCCCAAGATGGTGAAGTGGGGCCAGACAGCGAGAACAGACAGAATCTGCAGAGGTGGAGGGGGTTCGAAGGCCCTCTATGAAAGACAGAGGTGGAGGATGAGAACTGGTTATAGGACAAGAGAGTCTACACCAAGTTGAGATGGGTGACCCGGCATGAGTCAGATGGTGAAATGCCAGGACCATATGATCTGAAGGTGGGCTAGATGCCAAAGGACACAGAACAGGTTCACTAGGAGAGGTGGGCACAAATGGAGGTGGCATCTGAAGAAGGCTGACTCTACAACATCAGGTTAATGTGGTGGGGCAAACCCGGGTTCAGATTCTGATTCTGCTACCTGTTACGATGTAATACGTTGAACATCATCCATTCGATAGTTATTAAGTACCTACTATATGCTAGGGTCTTATATATATTAATTTAAAATTGTTATAACCTACAAATAAGTACTATTATTATCTCCATTTTATTATTTTTAAAGAGTTTATTTATTTATTTTTAGAGAGAGGGGAAGGGAAGGAGAGAGAGGAAGAGAAACATCAATGTATGGTTGCCTCTCACACGCCCCTGCTGGGGACCTGGCCTGCAACCCAGGCATGTGCCCTGAACTGGGAATTGAACCGTGACCCTTTGGTTCACCGGCCCACACTCAATCCACTGAGCTATACCAGCCAGAGCTATTACCTCCATTTTAAAGACAAGGAAGCTGAGGCACAAGATGGTTAAGTAACTAGACCAAAATCACCCAATGCCTCAGAGAAAAAGACAGAATTCAAACCCAGGCTCCAAAATCCAGGCCCTGCACTGCCACACTCTCTGTAAAATGGAGGTAAGAGTCTACAGATACAACCATTTTCAGTCATAGTACCATTATCTGTGACTCTGCCCTTTCCTGTTAGCCCCAACATCAAATCACCAAGTCTTCAGTATTCTCCCTAAGAAAGGTCTTTGAATACCCTCCTTTCTTTCTACTCTAGTGCTAGTCCAGGTCAAGCCCTTATCCCTCTCTCCTACTAGCTAGCCTATTAACCCAGCTACCCCATCCAGCCATTCACTAGCCTCTGCAAGGAATTTTTCATAGCCACTGAGTTAATCACGAGTCCTCTCTCATCCTCTCTCATCCTGCCCCTTTCTCCTACCTAAGTAGCTCTTCGATCTATTCAGGGTAGTGTTTATACCCCTTAGCCCCCAATTCAGGACACTCCAGGATCCTGTCGCTAACTTTTTAACCAGACATCCAGTGATGCCAATTAGCCCACAATGCAACTGTACGAACTCTGGACTATCTTTTCTACTACTCCCTACAACCTACCCAAGATATTTCCAGTTTACCTCAAGCCCAAGTTCAAATCCTTTCCACTCCAAAATGAAATTTCCCTGACCATTCCCTCCCATTCATGTGGCATTTATTTATTTGTATAAAGGCTCATGTACTCATAGAGTCTACATGCTCTGAAACACAGGCACTGTATCTTATACCTCTTTGCCTCCTGACAGCATTAGGCGGTTGGAGCTCCCATGTTTTTGATATGTAAGTGAGATAAACCACGAAATGATGAGCTTGGGCTACGGTGGTCACAGTGGAAATAGACCGTTAAAAGTCAAAGGGTTCATTCTGAACTGTGATAACAGAGTTGACTTTCTTGGCTCCATGACACAAAACTCTCCTGATTTTCCTCACATCACCTGGCTTAATTCTCTATTCAACCTCTAAATGTTAGGGCTTCCGAAAGCTTTGTTAAAGGCTTTCTGCTCTCCAAACTCCCTCCCAATATTACCTCCCACTGCACCCTTGGCTTTAAATATCATCCAAGATGCTCACGACTATTTCTAAGGCTCACTCTATGGTCCAAGCCCATTGGGAACACTTGCTTGAATGTCTCAGACATTTCAAATTAACTGCTTCCAGAAATATGATTTTGACATCTGGTGGTGAATACAGACCACTTCTGTCAATGTATTTCAATGACTATGCTATCAAGTGCTAAGTACCATTGGCTCCACTTAAAAAAAAAAAGGAAGTAAAAGCTTCATGTGGCCTTCACTGTTACTTCTCTATGGAAACCCACAAGGCCTCAAAATTGGTAAAACATCTGCTTCTCAGAGACCAGCCTTTACCTTGTGGTTTACCAGAAATGGAGAGTGAGTAGCCTTTAAAATCGAAACCAAGCCAATCTACTCACAGCAGTCAATGATTACGTCAATATGTTAAATAGGCTTTCTGAGGCTGTAATCTCCTTTCTCTCTATTAATTCACCTCTCTTCAAATGAAGACCTTACTTTAACAATTAACTCTACTGACTTCAAAATATGCAGGTACAGGCATACCTTGGAGATATTGCAGGTGCGGTTCCAGACCACCACAATAAAGCAGGAGTAATAAGTGAGTTGGAATCTGTTGGTGGAGGGAGTTGCCTTCTATTTGTATTTTTTAAAAAGGGGGGCGGTGGCCAACAGCTGTGAAGTACAATAAAGCAAAGCACAATACAATGTGGTCTGCCTGTATGCTTAACTTCTGAACAACAGCACACAGACACGGTCTGTTTCTTAGTAGTTGAGCTGAAATTCAGCATTGCTGGTGCTGAAATTCCAGGCCTCATGAATTATTTCTATGTCCCTTGGCTTTTCTGTCCCTGACAGTGTATAGATATTAGAATGCTAGGATGCCAAGGATGAAGGAGAAAGAAGACTGTGCTCATTTACAAGGCAGTAACATGGGCTGGGTCACTACTCTGTGAGTTCAGCTGCCCTGCTTTTTACACTCCAGAGACCCGCCGTCCCACCACTCTCTGGAGCACGAACTGAAGCCTTGGGGTGTTTGTTTCCAGTTAACCTGACTGTGTGCCTTTGGGAGCACAAAACAAGTCCTCTTCTATTTCTGAATCCCCACAGCCAGATGAGATCCAAATATAAATATAAATTTATTTATGGCAAGGAGACTATTCTTTGCTTTGTTTTACAAAGCTAAGTTGTGGCTGTGCTCTAGTTTTTATTTACTGAAATATATTTTGACATATAACACTGTATAAAGTTGAGGTGTACAACACATTAATTTGATACACATATATTGTAATATGATTGCCACGGTAGTGATAATTAGAGCCTCTCTCATGTTACATAATTATGCTCCAGTTTTCAGACAAATTGTTATCATTTTCTATTATTAAGCTAAAATTTCACATCATCATCAGGAGTAACCTACCTATACATTCCTAATTGAGAGTATTTAATTCCTGGCTTTAAAAAAAGTGAGTTACCTGAGCACAGTGATTACTGTTATACTGGGTTTTAATAGAATCTCATTTTTGGTAGAATGGAAAGAACATGAGATTCAAACTCCGAAGTTCTAGGATCTAGGTCTGCTTTTCCTGAATTTTATGTCAGGAAATTCTGACATGATTGTTTATAGACACAGGCACTTCTGAAATGGGAGATACTTAATAGGAATAAACATAATTGGGTCAAAATGCAGTAACATTTTCTCTTATGATAAAGTAAACATTGGAAAGTTCCTGATGCTGTTGCTGAGCCTGCCCATGTCAGAGCCCCCTGAGCCCTGTGCCCGTGGCCCACCTAGACGCTGACCCTCTGCACCCTCAGGATGGCCAGGTAGGCCCAGGGCAAACAGCTTCACCGTTCTGGATTGTGATGTAAAATCGGTAGGGAAACACCAGTCTGTACGACAACGAAAACGGCTACACCGAGTAGTGCTAGGACACATCTTAAGGACTCTAGGTGCACCAACTCCATGAAGCATCATTTTACAGATGGAAATCTCCCTTCCACAGATGGAAAAACTAACCACGTCACCAAATCCCTGGACCAGGAGGAGAGGGTCAAGGGAGACAAATGTAAACAACTGGGAACCTCAGAGATGGAGTAAGGCCCAAGAATGGAGTCAAGGACAGGGTGCAGATCATGAGTGCAAAGGGCATCTGTTGCTGGGTTTGCATTTCAAGATTTTAAGTGTTCCCCCCAAATCTATAAATGTACAAGTAAAGGCTACATTCTCATAACTTAATTTATTCTTGCCTCAGTTTATTCATCAAAGCTGGCAAAAAAAATCTGCCTATCCATTTCAAAAAATTTTTCTGAACATCAAATTGGATAGCAAACAGAAGAGCACTAGAGTGGGGGTTAAGTCCTTCAAAAAATAAGGTGTACTTATCTCCCTCATCCGCACATGAAACTCCCAACATGGTTCATCTCAAGGGCTGGATTTGCCCTGTGCCTGCAGCAGAGAAGACAGGCAGGAAGATGGGTCTATGCCTCAGAAATGGCTAAAAGATAGCTCTGCATTAACCTCTGGCTGAGAGCTTTCAAAATTAACTCCCTCTGGTGAATTTTAACTAGTACATCACAGTCAGAAACTCACCAGGACTTCTGAAAAGCAATGTCTACTCAATCCTCTTACATAAGTGTTTGGAAAACACTGTCGGTATTAAAATGATTCCCACTGTGAAAATGGCTGCTCCTGCTCTACCCTGTTTTCTGCACAAAATTTTATGTTAATAACTTACTGGTTCTCAGGGGACTGAAGAACATGCATATTTGCAAGTAAGCAAACCACAGTGTGCCCCCACCCCCCCTCCCGCCTTGCTGGAGATATAAAAGTGTAAGCCCACAAGCCAGGCAGGGAGTATGAGGAGCATGCCCACTGCTCTTCTCCAAGTTGAGAGCAGCAGGATCATATCAAAGAGTGTCCTAAATGTGGGCCTATGTTAATGAGTAAGGTGAAAAAAAAGAGAAGACTGATGCCAAGCAGAAGAAATGAAAGCCTTTCCAACCACACCTGTATTACACAATGCCCACCTACTGCTCATCCATGGCTCTTTCTGAACACTGCCAGATGAGAACCTATTGCATTTCATCTGTATATCCTGTTTGTTATAGATTCCCGTCACCCCATATCTAAAACACTTCCTGCTGGAGGTATGCTACTGATGCTGCTTTGAAAAGTATCATTTGTTTTTGGTTTTAATTATTTAACACATTAATGAAAGGGCAGCTGAGTAAGGCATTACTTTTTTGATAAACACCACCCAGAACCAGCTCGTGTGGGAGGAGACATGCCAGCAATCATGGTGCGCATTTCTGAGAGTTCTAGTATGTTGCTCCTCATTTCTGACTCCACCTTTAGGTACACTTTGAATTTACTAGCATTATGTCAGATTTTCAATGGTGTGCGAGGCCGGCACCTGCAATCCTTGAGTTGTTTGAGGGTCAACTGTAGTTAATAGTTTCATTAAACTTGTTATAGTTTTTAAAAAAGCAAACGGGATAACTAGTTACAATAATAACCACAATTTTACTGATGATTCTCATCTCTCAATCTAGATCTGACATTTTTTTCTAGCTCAAATGTGCACCTACACTTTCTATTCATAGTAACAGCTTCTGTTGTCTCAGAATATCATGATCTCAACATGGACAGTGATGGGTCCTAGACCAAGTCCTCCTCAAGAAAAGTGTCACTGGACCCATTCTACAGATGAAAAAACTGAGGTTTAGCTAAATTAAATACCCTGCCCTGATCCACAGTTAATCAGGAAGGGTAGAGAGTAAATGAGATTTCAAAATAGAATTACTTGAAATCCAGGTACAAAAACATTCCTTTGGATCTACTCATATCAGAGGAATTAAAGGTTATTATATTTTCTTAAAAAAACCTCAAAAGGAAATTTTACATATACACATATACGTACTTGCTCTTTGAAGCAAAAGCATGTGTCAGAGACTGTATGCTGTTAGAAATTTTCCCACAAAACAACTCGAAGAGTGCACAGCTCTGTCCTAAGTGTCCGCAGCCCCCATGCAGCTCGCTGCCTCTCTTGGGGCTCCCTGGGGCCTGGGTGTAAGATGGGTGCTGGGCCACTGGCTACGGCGCCTCAGCAAACAGAGGCCATCTCTAATGTCTTCCCCCGCCCCTCCCTGCTTGGAGCCACAGTGAGGGAGGGAGGCCTTTCCTACGCAGAGGCAAGAGGACAGCTACACTCTTTTCTGAAGAGAACCTCTAAGGCACGATATGTGCTGTCAATGGTCTTCTCTGGAAATTCAGAAAACTCATCAAAAATACCTTTAATGTTAGATGAATCCTGGTTTTAGCAAAACAAAACAAAACAAAAAAACAACCCTGTTTCCCCCACCTCATCCCAAAAGATTTGATGGTGCTTAGCATAGAAACCCAAATGCAAGCCTGACCATTTCTAAAACAAGTCTTCTCCAGGGTCAAACATGGTAGCTGTTTTCAGCTGCCATAGAGGAATAATACCATAGCATTCTCTACCCCATTTCCTTTCCTTTCAATCTTCCAAAGGCCCAAAACACGACAGTGAGAACTAAGCAAGGTAAGTGTTAATGTGATCCTGCCCTGATTCTTCTACCTTCCTTACTTAGTTCATGAGTATCATGATAGTGGCCAGCTCCTGGTTTCAATCACTGTTCTATCTACCCTCCGCCCCTGTAAGATGACCTCTAACATAAAGGGGGACTCAAGTGCCAGGTGCTAAGGTGTTTCAGTTGGAAGCCAGCAGGAAGAAGAGTCCAGCGGCCTTCCCACCCCCAGCTGACCCGCCTCAGAAACATCTACAGCAGCCAGGCACTGCCACCACTCGCCCCCCGCCACACCTGTAACAGCAGAATCCGAGAACAGCATACTTGGAAGGGAGCTTTAGAGCATCTTAGCTGCTCAGAACTCTTACTTTACAGACAAGGATCACACATCATTTAAAACAAAGCTAACTAAAACACGTATACCCACAGAAGCTTTTTGTTTGTGACAGGCTATTCCATCTCATCCCACATGCTGCAACTGATGGTGCAACGAGGACACTTCTGCACTGAGAGGGCTGTTCCTTGCCCGTGAGGTTGGGTGGACCTTTGTAATTGTTTTGACCAACAGGACAGAAGTGACACTGGTGGTCTGAGGCTGGGGCATAAGCAATACAGCTTCTGCTTGGCTCTCCCTCTGCAGGCACGGAGCCCGAGCCACCGTAATATAAGTCTGGCTATCCTGAAGTCACCGTGCTGGGGAGACCACACAGGGACGGAGAGAGACGCCGCAGAAGCTCCAGCTCTCTTGGTCCCCAGCTGTTTGAGTCTTTCTGGCCTGGACTCGAGTGAAGGGGCCTTCAAGATGACTCCAACCCCAACTGCTATCTGACTGCAACCTGATGAAAGCCCCTCAATCAGAAGTGCACAGCTGAGCCACTCCCAAATTCTTATCCCACAGAAACAGTGAGAAGTAATAAATGATCAGTGTTGTTTTAAGTTGAGGTAATTTTTTAAAAAGATTTTATTTATTTATTTTTGGAGGGGAAGAAAGGGAGAGAAACATCAACGTGTGGCTGCCTCTCACATGGCCCCCACGGGACACCTGGCCCGAAACCCAGGCTCGTGCCCCAGCTAGGAATTGAACCTCGACCCCTTGGTTTGCAGGCCAGCACTCAGTCCACTGAGCCACACCAGCCAGGGCAAGCAGAGGTAATTTTTATTGTTGTGAGCAATTTGTTATACAGCTAGAAGGAACCAATATGCAATTCATTACAAAAACCACTAAAAATTGTGACTACAGTGTTAGTTAACTGTTAATTAAATGAACCAGTAAACAACCTTCCAATTAGCCTTCCTCAATCTGTATGCCTTATCACTCTCTATAACCTTACTGATTTATTTTAATACATAGCTCTTATTGCCATGACATGACGTGTGATACTAAATACTTGAGGAAATTTGTTCACTTCTATATCCCAGCACTGAAAACAGCACTTGATGGGTATAGCATGTGATCAACATCAGTCACTGGCTGAATGAATAAATGAATCTATCTGGAGGTGAGCTAGCTTGGTCTTCCCAAAACACTTATTTGATTTTCCAGCCATTTGCCCTCCATCTTGACTCAGTGTCTTCTGTTATGTGTTCGCTGTTTCTGACTCTCTAATTACTACTAACAAAATTATTTAACACCAACTTTCCTGTCCATGCAGACACACAAGTCCCACTAGAGAAAGCACACCATCCCACTCCATGGTGCTGGCTCAGCACCCAGAGTGAAGCTGATAATGAATTTTTTCAACACACCTGTGTGTTAACCCCTTCCCAGGTGGTCTCAAATGTCAAAAAATTACTCCATTTTTCATTCAAAAACCACATGGCCCATAAGAAAAGGATCTCATTTTGAAAGATTTACATTGCACCTGGGCCCACTAGCAAAGGCCACGGAGCCATCCTATATATCTGTCTATATGATGATTACGTTGAGTCTCCTGGAGTCTTTTCACTAGAGCAGACCTAACAAAGTATTGCCACTGGGTGAATATCAGATCACACTTCAATGCATTTCAAGTCAAATGAGAACTGGCTAGTTAAGCAGCAGCATGAACAGATACAGAAATAGGGCCAGCAAAATATGTCTGGCCGATTATGGCTGCCCAGCTACACCCAAATTAAAAATAACCCAACGCTAACAACAGAACCCAAATGGGCATTACAGGCTCCTCCTCTCCCTGTGAAATCACCGTGGAGTCTCCCTGTAAATGTTCCTGCAAAGTGGTTCATAAACAAGTCAGTAAAAAGTTAACCTTCTTTAACAAAGTAGATCTCAGTACAAAAAGAAAGAGGAATAATCTGGAAAAGAAAACAATGCGGCTTGATAGACATTACAAAGAAATAAAAAGGGAAAAATCTTTAGTGAAGAAGCCTTCTGCAAATATTATAATTAAGAGTCTAATTAGTGGCTGCCCAATAGATATTGAATATGAGCCACAAATATAACTTTAATTTTCTAGTAGCCATATTTTTAAATATTTTATTTATTTATTTTTAGAGAGAGGAGAAGGGAAGGAGAAAGAGACGAAGAGAAACATCAATGTGTGGTTGCCTCTCACATGGCCCCCACTAGGGACCTGGCCCGCAACCAGGCATATGCCCTGACTGGGAATCGAACGGGCGACCCTTTGGTTCTCAGCCCGCACTCAATCCACTGAGCTACACCAGCCAGGACTGTATTAGCCATATTTTTAAAAGATAGAATTAATTTTAATAATAGAGGAGCTTTCTAATGCCTATTTTAACTTGCTATATCCTGAAATATTATCAATTCAATATATCAATATAAAAATTATTGCTGAAAGAGTTTATGTTCTTTTTTCCCTGCTAGGTCTGTGAAATTCAGTGTGTATTTTACACTTACAGCAGCACATCTCAACTGGGACTGGCACCTATCGCTACTCAACAGCCACATGTGGCTGGTGGCTACCAAATCAGACAGCACAGGTCTAGAATGATCCTTCTTTTTTGTAAAACATTAAAACACTCAAAGCACCACAAGTTTTCTATTAGAGAGGTAAAATACACTGTTAGAATTATGGACAAAGATATCACATAGTCCTAAATGAAATAAAATTGTAAAGGTCTGTTATTTTAAATTAAATGAAACTTGTCCTCCGGAAGAACTCGGGAAGTTATGATTTGCCCCCACACAGGGAATACCGGGGGCTGGCTTCAGCTCCTGCCATGGAAGGGCTCCTGAACTTTGCTTCTCCTTCACCACCACATGACAAGGGCCAGGGTTTCTCATTTAACTTTGTTCACTTTACAGGATCTCTGAATAGGGAGGAAAAAGTCAATGATCTCTTTAGTAAATGTAGGGAAATGGAGCAGGGGAGGGAGTGTATCTCAATTACAAAAGGCAAACCTGGTGGTAAGGCAGATCCCTGTTTAACTGGTGGTCATTGTTTTCTTTTTTATTACCGTTTGGTCTCATGCTGTCCCCAGGCAGGACAACTACCACAAAGTGTCTCAAGGGAGAGTCCCCACATCAGGGTCTGGTAATGGGCCCCACCACGAGGCTGCTCCGCTGGCTTTTGTTTGGAACAATAGCGCTCCCATGATACCTCAGTCTTGCTGAAATATTGGTATTAAGGGAGCACGAACACAGCTGTGTGTAAATTACACACACAAACAGATTAGGTCTGTACATTTATAAGGAACACAAACATACTAATAGCACATTTACATACACAGTCAGATACAGTGGGCTACATGCAGAGTGTGGTTTGCATTTCAAAGTATTTCCTTAAAATTTTACAGAATGAAATGCTTAAAGAAATGCTTAGCCTACTAAATCAGGCTAAGATTCTTCTTCTCCCTCCTCCTATGCAGAATGCCCCCAAAATAAATTTCTCTTCATCCACATTTACAATATGGGAGAAATTATTTGAAACTCTAGGAAAGAACAATTTCATGATAAAGAGCTCTCAAACTCACTTTTATAGTAAAAATAAATCAATACAGGATAATTTTCAGTTAAAGAGTAATAATTATAAATTGGGGGAAGAGGGCAAGAGAAGGTGGTATAGGCAGGAGCAGAAGGTGGGAAGAATCTGAAAGTTCAAAATTAACTTGTCCTAAAATGACAGCACTCCCTTCTCTACACACCAGTGCACACATGTACGAAGAGAAGGACCTGTTAACACAGCACATAGTTAGGCAGTGTCTCTGGATTTTTCAGCTAATTTTGTAAAACAGGGAGAAGAGCAATCAGCATTTTATGGTCACTGCATTCAATCCAGATATGGACACAGGCACCAGAAAACCTGGCCTCTGCTTCTACGCCTGATTCTATCAATGCTTCAGATGACCCCAGGCGAGCCATTAACATTCCCTAGGCTGAGTTTCTTGTGGAAAGATGGCATCCGAAGTATCCTAATTTACCAGATAAAAGCACTAACTTTTAAAATGTTGAGTGTTTCAGGAAGACAAAAGAAAAAGAGTAATAATCCAACAAAGCAGAAATGTTAACCTATACGTATATGGGTAGACACGTAATACTAACAAACTCACTACAGGCCTTAATTTTATTCTTTAAAATTTTTAGGGGAAAAAAACCCCTCCAACTGATATTCTTCATTTTTTTTCCTTGATGCGGTTTATATAAACTCCTGGTTTAAAAAAGAAAAAAAAAAAAGGTCCATTTCTGAGGCTTGGGCTTACCGTGCTTACAGCTCCACCAATAAATCATCTCCCAATCTGGGCTTGGAAAAGCACTGGCCACGGTTTGATTGCTCCAGCCCCAGGTTGCCAGGCAACCAACACAAGGGGGAAGTCTGAGAACCGCTGACAGATAGCCAAGTGGCTGAAACAACAGACTTCTCTCTGTCAAAAATGTGTTTCAGAGAGCCACTTCCCCACCTCTGCTCTCTGCTAAACACTACACGATTGTAAAATCAAAATCAAAAGGCCACTGTAATAAAAACACTTCCTGTTCAATTACGAATTGTTAAAAAGCTGTGGGGAGGCCCAGATCACACTGTGTATGGCAACAGAAACGTGATACTGTAAATGAGATAAAGTCAGCACCATGCGAGAAACCTGATCTAAATGCAGCTCTGTAGCTTGGAGTCAGGGGACCTGGTGCGTAGAGCAAATCAGCTGCTAAGAAAGCACCAGGAAGAAAATAATGAATGTTGAAATGTTAAAGAAACAAACCAAATAATAACTAAGAAGCTATAGGTCCATATTATTTAATAATAAACCTAAGAACATTCGAAAGCGTTGTGATCAACAATCTGGAGATAATGAAAGTCTGCTTCCTTTGGATGGATTCTTGTAGTAGAATAGAGCAAAGAAGGTAGCAGACCCTCAACCATGCCCCCTGGCAAAGGGGCAGGTGGTGGGGTTCCCTAATGCTCGACAGTAAACTGGATTACAGGAGATGCTAATATCCTTCAGGTAATGCCTGGTAATACCAGGTCTGAGGTCTGACAGGCTACTGCAACATCTGAAACACCTATGGGGCTTGCCCAAGCCAGTAACATTGCACCATACGCCTGCCGAATGTCACTCCTATGCAGCACCCTTCCCTGAAATGACTTCACTGACACTGCCATCTGGGACTCTTTGGAGACTCTCTGTGGCTACTTGGAAGAGGCCAACACTAGGAACCCAATTCATCATTTTTGTACTATGGGCCCTTTTTGGCAGCCTGGTAAAGCTTAACCTCTTCTAAAAATGATTATTAAATGCCCAAAATAAAGTATGTGGATTAAAAAGGAAAACAGTACTATTGAAATCCAGTTATCAACATATTTTAAAAAAGTAAATATATATATTTCATTGACATTAAATCATGAGATCTCCCAGAGGGTTTTTTTTGGGGGGAGGGGGGTGTTGTTTCATTTTACTTTACAATAAGAGCTCAGATTGTAAACTTGGGGAGGGCAAGAACAGCAGGTTACTCATCACTTACATTACCAAAGCAATGCACAGCCTGGCTCACTGCCCAAAGCTGAGCAATTGGATCCTGGAAGAGGTGGGTAATGCCCCTAGGCTGGCTCTCTCCACACCACCAAACCAGATCCGATGGGCCTGACTGTCCCTGGGTTCTCCTAGTGCCCAGATGAGGACCTGGCAAGAAAGACTTGTAGGTCTATCTTCTGCAAACTGAGGTGTGCAGACACAAAAGATATTCTTAAAGGTCCATGGACTCAAATAGTTTTAAGGGAATTCATTTCCAGACCTCCCACTGTCACGTTTTCTTTCGTAAATGTATCTATCTGCCTGGAAACAAATTGTGGTGCAAGGTAAAGGGCCACCTTCCTTTCCACGGGCACCCTCCTCTCACTTCACAAACAAAGGCGCCATCCCTCTCTCCCATCTGCAGGGCTGCGAGGCAGCCAGGTCCTCATGCAGAAACCCCAGGGCACCACACACAGTCTCAGTTCACAACACTGGTGCGCATGTTGGCACAGTGACTAGCTCTACGTTCACCGTAAGAGCCTTAAGCAACTCAAGTATACTTTTAATTCTTTGCTTTCAACAAAACTGAAGGAGGATCTAATGGAGATGTCATCTGATAGCTTATTAAAAACATGTCTGAAGATAAATTACATGTTTTGCATTATTATGGAAGAAATTCAAATAATTAAATAACACTGTGAAAAAACTATCATTCCCATTTACCTGTTCATGTAAACAAGGTTTCTGAGCATTTCTATCTACAAATAAACAAGAACAAAATTGATAAAGAACATGGCCTCATCTGAACAATAAGTAATACTCATCCAAGAACTAATGTGTTTAAAAATCTCAATCCCAATCTTATTTCCAATAATTAAAAAGTAAAATTTTATCAACATTTATAATATCTTGTTTTGTTCAACTCTGCACTAATTATTATGAAAATATCGTAACTACTAGAGAGAATTTTTCTTTAGCACAGAGCTTTAGTTCTAAAAGAAAATGCAATAGGTATACATATTTTGATACATGTACTTTTTTGTTTCAGGGAGTATGAAAGGCTAATCTGACACAGACTCTCAAACACAAAATGTTTTACATTAAGCAGCCCATTTGTGTATTTTTAAAATAGATGATAATTGGTATAAATCTCAAGGTATTCAAAAATACACTGCATATACTTAAAAATGATGAAGTTTTTTCTTTCAAATGCCAATATTTGTAATATGTTAGAACTTACATCCTTATGATGAAAAAGCATACACCAATTTAAATTTGGGAGGAAGTATATAGCTCTTAAAGCAAAATTATTTTAGGGCTTTATGGGAAAAAAATTTTTAGCTTTGTGTCTCAAAGGATGGCACAGGAATTCTTGGGAGTGCCAAACCTGGGAGTATGGCACTCCCAGGGACACCTGGGTCACCTGGGAGTGACCCAAGCTAGGGTCGCTAAGAACGCATTCTACAGCCAAGGCAGGTGGCACCGCTAATGCTGGGTTTATCAGGGTGATCACTTTGAAGGTTATAT
Organism: Carollia perspicillata; assembly: GCA_004027735.1. NCBI lineage: Eukaryota > Metazoa > Chordata > Mammalia > Chiroptera > Phyllostomidae > Carollia > Carollia perspicillata. Next base: position 18,155 of record PVKM010010150.1, on the reverse strand, counting down.
AAGTGCCTAACCACTGGGTTCTACACCTGAAACTAATACAATATTGTACATCAACTGTAACTGAAAAATAAAACAAAACATTTTTTAAATTTTTTGGTGTAACTGTTGTTCACCAAGATAAAGACCACTCTTTACTTGAATTTCAAAACTGGTTTTGGCACTTCTCTATTCAAGAAGAGTAGAGAGCTCAGACTCCTCAGTATGCCAATTAAAGTGCTGAGCAACTTCCATTCCATCACTGCAGCCTCTGCTCCCCCCACACCCAAGTGTTTGGATTAGAACTTGTGTTAAAATGGATTCTGAGTTCCTACAGAGACCGTGCTGTATTGAACAATGTCTACAACGAGTGCAAGGAGGAGCAAGGGGATGGCACTTGGGCTAGAAATCTGCCACTGCTGTCCTAGATTCAACTAAAGCCAGGCTCCTGCTCCCTGAACATGCCCGCCCCATCCCACCTCTGTCTCTCCTCGCACAATCCTTGGCCTGGGGATCCTGTGCACTGATTGTCTCCATAGAGCTGTTCCTCACCTACCAGCAGTGTGACCTTGAACAAGTTTATTCACTGCCTCATGCCTAGGTTCCACCCTCCTCCCTCTGTGCTCCCACCTTTCTGTGGACCTCACCATGGGGCTTACAGCACTGGGTCCTGGCACTCAAGTCCATCACTGCCATTAAAATCTCTCTTCCCAAGGAGGGGTGGTCCTGTCCAGGGTCACCTGACAGAATCCTTTCCACATACAAATCATATTTCTTCAATGACAATTCCTGTTATCTGTACCTGAATCTTTCAGGGCCAGAAGGGGCCTCATCATTTAATTAACACTTTTTTTTGAGAGAGAGAGAGAGAGAAACAATGACTTGCCCAAGGTACAGTAGCTGGTCTAAGGCACAGACTCAACAAAAAACAGGCTTGCCAATGCTTTTGTTTCCTATGCCAAACTTTAATCACATTACCAGCAGGTAGTTTTCTACAGTGGAGGAGTTATCTAAGAAAAGAAGTGCCAAGAAAAAGTAGGGGGAAAAAGGAAGAGTGGGGACTGGAGTTCCTTGTTTTTGAGCATATTGCAAACTGAAAAATAACTGGACACAATGACAGCAAACGTTCAGAGGAAAGCCTGTGCACCAGCGCTGGGTTTCTTCCCCTGGTTAATCTGGGCACAGCCCTTAGACCTGAGCTTGGCCTTCACATCCTTCTCCCAGGCGGGCACAACGCCCAGGCTGCTCTGACTACAGCAGGCAGGACTGGTGGGGCCTTAGTACAGGCTAGGACAGGTAACAGGGAAAAAGCTTCTTGTGGCCTAATGAAGGATGAAAAAGAAGTGTTCTTTATAATGAGGAAATGAATCATCAGCCCATCAAGCTCCTTCATATCTTTTTTTTTCTTTAGGCTCTTAGGACTGTTTGATAAAACATATTACACCGAGGAAGCATCGATGAAAATGAAACCACAGTGACATCTAAAGGGAACTCCACAGAGTAGGTAGAGCCCCCTCGGGCTTTAGCCACTCCTCCCCATCCTCTCCCGGCCACAGAGAACATTCATCCAAAACTACCTCGAGATTATCAGCAAAGGCTTCAACACGAACCAGACCCTTCTCTTCTCATCTGTCACCAATCCAAAAAGTCGTGGAAAAGGTTTTATAGAATTTTTTGGCATCAGTTCTGTTATTGTGTTCCCCATAACGGAAAATGCACGACTTCTACTTCCATGTTAACATTCCATGATAAATGCACTGACTTCCACTTCAACGAAAGCCACATGATTTCACTTCCCTAGCAAAGCTCCCCTCTCTCCTTTCAGCCAAACTCAGTCAATTCTAAGCTCTCAAAAAGTTAGGAGGCATGCATCCTCCTAACTTGGTTCTAACAAGGAACAGTTTATAGACAACTGAGACATGATCCCAAAGATCACAAGACAGGAGTTAAGTAATTCAGATTATTAGAAAAATATGTATCATACTTGATTAACTGCCTTAGATTATCAGACATATTATTTACCCAGACTTACTTAGAAGAACAGAAATATGGAATGAGAAATGGCTCCTACCCTGAGGAAGGCAGCTCTATAGCTATGTACCCACCACCCTCCTCAGCCTTCCCCTTCCTCAGTGATTCTACACTTAGCTCAAAGTCCTTTCCTCATTCCTCTGTTGATGGCACTCTTGGAAGCATGAGAAGTTTTACTCATACCCTTCTGATACTCTGCTTGAATTAACAATTCTTGGTGCCCCTTATTCGAACCCAGCCACCGACTGGTAGCCATCCCTTATGACTGGACATCATGAAAACATCTAAGATAAGAAACTAGAAATGTGCTATTAATTCCACAAAATCTCTCCTTCTTGATTGTGCCCCTCAACTCCTGTACCATTGCTGTCCTGGTTCCCTAACCTCTGTATGCAGCCCACGACTCACTATCAGTTATACCAACAATGTGATCAATACTATGAGACATGCCTCAGCATGCTGACCTTGTACTAAGTCCCTGCCCCAATCTTTCAATTGGATTGTGTCAAAGACACCCCAGTCCTATCATTGCCCACATTTAAAAATGTGTAGCCATTCCTATTTCCCATTAAGTTAAACATCATGTTTAACAAACAATAAATAAAGCATCCAAACCTCTCTCCTGCCTTTGATATTCCTTTCCTGCCTTTGTCACTGGGTCCATCCTTCTGCCCCCCGATATAATAGTTCTCCGAATCTCTTCTCACTCTGCACTAGCATCCCTGGCAACCTCATCAGATCCTGGCTCTGTCACTTACCAGCTCTGAGACCCTGAGCATGCTAATTAACCTCTTCAAGCCCAGTTTCCTCAATCATGAACTTTCACTGTAAACAGAAAGCTTCCTATCTTTAGACTTTCATTTCTAACAGCTACATCCACTTGCATCTTCAACAATCATTCCAATTCAACATAAACACTTCCATTCTACCCTAAAACAAGTACTCTCCTGATTCCATAACTTTATTAACAGTACCACCAGACTCCTCCCTCATACCAAAACACAAAATCAATGGCATCTCTCTAACTTGTTCCTTCCCTCCCACCTCCAATCAGCCGGGCTTCTCTAGAGAGACCATGTGATGTGTAGTAAGTTCAGAGCCGGGCTCTGGAGCCAGGAGGCTGGGCTGGAAAGCAGGCTCTATGAATCACTCTGTGACCTCAGCAAAGTTTTGTCTCTAGTCCGTGACCCAGCTTCTTCATCTATAAAATGTCAATAACTGAGTCAATTCATGTTGAGTACTTAGAATTACACTTGGCACATAACAAAGGTCTTACTTCTCACTACCTCTACCTCAGTTTCCCTCAAGCCTAGTTGTACATTAGAATCCAATGCCCTGGTTGTATCCCAGATGAAGTAAGTCAGAATCCCTGCGGTGAGACCCAAGGTCAAGAGAGAGAGAGAGAGAGAGAGAGAGAGAGAGAGAGAGAGAGAGATAGTTTAAAGTTCCTTGTGTAATACCAGTGTGCAACAAAGGTACAAAACCATAGCTTATAAACTTAGATTTCTCAACACCTCTCACTGGAACCACAGTGCTTACCCAGTTCCATGGTTCTCAGGGTCTGGAACATTTTAAAGTTCTCCAGGTGATTCTAATATGTGGTCATGCTTCAGAATCATGGATCCCCTTCTCCGCCCACTTCAATCTGCCCATGTCACCACCAGGTTAATCTACAATGATGATGGCAGTCCTATCATTCCCCACACACAAAATATGTAATTGTTCTTTATTTCCTATTAAGTTAAACATAAACTTCTTTTCCCATAAAGAGTAGGTAGCTTTGAATCAGCTATCTTATCATTCCTCTATCTGGAGCTTCATTCAAACTGGGCAACCAGCTACAAACCAACAACCCACATTCTTTTACACCTCTGTTCTTCGGTTGACCTATATCAACCATGCATGGTGAAACCTTATCCTTCCTTAAAATAACACCTCCTCCTCCTCCGAGCACCTCCTGATCCCCTCCTGATCCCCTGTCCAAGAGGAAAGAGGCACTCAGATAGAGTTTTCAGTTGTGTGACTGCCATACCCTGACTAGGTTGCCTGTGGTAACAACATCCAACCCAAGTGCTCATTTACACCCACTGCCAAAATCAGTCAAGGGTGCCACAAATGCCAGGCCATGACCAAGGTTAGTGGTGGCTCCTGCAGAGAGCTTAGCAGGTAAAGGACAAATGCAGTTTACTTTCCTAATGTTGGTGATCAGTTCCCTTCCTTTTGAATTAGGGAATCTATACGTTTTAAAACCTTGTTTCTAAAAAACTAAGCTAAATACAAAAAAGTTACTTGAATAACAGAAGACCACACTGACAACGGTACCAAAGACTGAATTGGAAGAAGCATTACCACAGTCAATGGTGGTGAAAGGGTTTCATAAGCCCCGGCAGAGCCTCACACAGAGTAGGTACAGAAACACAGTGGAATTAAATTTAAGGTGAAAAAAGTCCTTCTCTCTTTCTCCCTGCATGATATTTTAAAAGGCAAATCTAAAGTTGGTTATCCAGAAACACTGTTTGGTTTGCACTTTAAGAGTCCCCCACCCCTTTGGTAAAGATACTCATCCGAAGAGGAGCACCTCCCAGACACATGCATATCCTTGTAAGAGTGGAACTCTCAGGGGCCTCGCACGACGTCAAACCAGTGCAGGAAAATCTGGTATGATCTGAGCAACTCCTCTGAATGTGTGAGCAATGAAACGATCCATCTGAAAGTTTGCCTAAAAGTAAGATAATCTAAGTGGATCCTGGGAATGTATGATGGGGAGGAGAGAAGAGGAGGAGGAGGAAGGGGAAGTAGAGGAAAGGAGGGAGGGGAAGGGGAAAGTGAGCTGATTATAAAGTTAGAGCTCTAATGAGGGAGACAAACTTCCAAGGTCAGCCTGTTCTGGGGTCAAAAGCTTGGGAAGTTGCCACAGAAGTTGCACTGTCCCAAAGGATGATCTGAAAATAATTTTCTAACTTTTCTTATTGCTAAAAGATTAGAGAATTTCATTACTGTGTGCTGGCCTGAAAGGGAGGGTACCAAACTTTCATTGTCCACCCTATTCTTTAGTAACAAAAGGCTGCTTTGGGAATTGGAAGGGCTTTGCCTGATGAAATCGAGAGTCCCGAGTGGAGTTCTGCTGGGAGCACAGAAATGGGAACCACAGACCAAGAGCCCAATGCTTTCTACAAGCAAAGACATTTTATTTTTAAATGGGTTTTGGGTCCAGATCAACTGGTTCCCCAAATCTATACTGAATTCATTTTCTAAAACTTCCCTTTCAAAAATGAATAACCAAGCCTACTTAGTTCTGTTACCCTAATTAATTAGAGGCCCTAGATAGAAAAAGAAAATGATAAATTTAGACTGAAAGTGCCTATTTGGAAAGCAGCTCATCAGCAAATGTGACATGTCCATGGACTTCAGGAAGAGTGGTGCCTAGAGAAGATTCGGAGCTGCTAGGAGGAAAGGACTGGAGAGAGTAATAGAAAGCAGAGCCTCTGGTGACGGGGCGCCCTGCCTCCCACTCTGGATGGCTTACAGTAGTACTCAGAACATGCATCTTGGAAAGAAGGCCAAAAGGTTTTGTTTTATTATTGCTGATGGGAAAGATTAGAAAATAAGTATGTAATCAAAATGTACATAGCAGCTGCAAGGGGAATCCAAGAACTCTAAGTACTGAAAGAACACGTGAAGGTTTTCAACATGTACATACATGTTTTCAAAGTACTTGAATGGAGATGATTCCATTAGCTTTATATTAAATAACCTGCCCAATCTTTAACCTGAGAATAAAAGGGTGGGGGAGGACAGCAGACCAAGACTGGTGTCAGACGCAGGTTTCGGGTCAAACATATCTGCCATTGCAAAGCTCGTCCTTCCCCCCTTCCTTCTCCTTTCCCAGACAAGAGAACTAAGACCCAAGGGGCACCTGACTTCCTCAAAGCCCCAAAGGTGGCTGCCAGTCTGAGAACCCTCATCCGGGCCTTCAGGTTCTCAGGTCAGCATTCTCTCCCCAAACCACAAGGCCTCTTCTTGCTTGTGCCCCAACCCCAACCCCACCTCACCCCAGCAGTGAGTCTTCCAGGTGGGAGACAGAAGAGCATGATGTATCTTCTTTCCTGTCCTGCATTTCAGGAGTGGACTCTGGACCATGCAAGACCCTGGGCCACAGCGACAGTGCTACAGGGACTCTGAATCCCAAGGCATTCTACTTCCAGACTGGAGCTCTTCCTGGTGTTCATGGACATGTAATAAAATCATCCAGAATGACAGAGTACACTTTTTAAAAAAGCTCTAGACACATACATTTTTTATTAAATATGGATTGGTAGACTTTCCAGCCCTCAGGCCATATGGTATAATATCACTCATTCTGCTCCATTCTCTTATTTTCAGGTTCATTTTTTACCTGCAACGTTCCTTGCCCACTCCTTGTTTGTCCTTGGTGTATTTATTTGATAGTTCTTTTGTTTCCTATTTCTGGGATTAACAACATGGAACCTAGTCCTTTGCAATAGAAGAAAACATCCCAAAAGTGAATAGAGGGAGCACACTAGAGGTTTGGAAGAAACTTGAGAGCAAAAGTATACTACCCACAGATCACAGTCACAAAAAAAGACACCCCCCAGACACCCAGCCAGCCTTAGAAAGGATCCATAAGCAAGTCATTCTACTTCCAAAAACAGTGATGGGCTGTGTGGGAAGGTGGGTTAGTCAGAGTACCCAGATTAATGCTGGGCTATCTACTGAGCCTTCTTCCCTCTCTCTCTCCATCACTCACTCTCTCATAGCAAAACATCTCAACCACACATATCAGTAAGTTTTTTAAAAATATTTTATTTATTTTTTAGAAAGAGGGGAAGGGAAGGAGAAAGAGAGGGAGAGAAACATCAATGTGTGATTGCCTCTCATGTGTCCCCCAGTAGGGATCTGACCTGCAACCCAGGCATGTGCCCTGACTGAGAATCGAACCAGCGACCCTTTGATTCACAGGCCCGTAGTCAATCCACTGAGCTATACCAGCTAGGGCCATATCAGTAAGTTTTGAGTGATAGTAGCAAAGAATGAGCTTTGTGGGAAAGAGGTGTCCAGAAAATAAAACCATAGACAACTGGAAAGGATTGGTTGCTTGTTCCAAGGAACAATACTGAGAAGAAAAGAACAGGGAAATGTCCAGTCGATCCTGCTGGATCGAGAACAGGCACAAGCACTGTGCAGAGTGACGGAGAAGCTCCCTTGACTGCAACATGGCAGGAGTTCTGGCAAGTCCACTGACTCCACTGAAGTGGTTTGAGGGTCTGGAGGAGAAAACAGCCTCTACTAGGTTTCCCTTCCATTCAATGGGTCAAACAATAGTTTCTGATTATCACCCCTAAGCCAAGCCCTGGGTTATATAAGAAGCATTAGACCGTAGTCCCTAACCTCAAGACTTCTTAGTCCAGGGTGGGAGCACCCAGATGAACCTGTCACCTCAACCCAGCGGGGCAGACGCCCACACACTTTAGCACTCAGCTCACACACTGGGGAGGCCACTTAGTGATCTTGTTTTTATCATCTTCCCTTGCTGAATGTCTGCTTTATTCACTGCTGTGTCACCAACACACACAATGGTGTCTGGCAGAGTTCTGTGCTCTATAAATATTTGTGGAATGAGTAAATGAATACCAACCAGTAATCTAAAGTCAAAACTGAATAAGTAACCTGGTAGAAAACAAGAAGGGGTCTTCCTCTTTTCATGTTCACACAGGATCGACAAGAATGGAGATCGGCAGGCTTGCCATCTGCCAAGCTCCACAACCAAATGTAAGAAATGCAGAGCCCGAGAGACAGACCTGGGCTGAATGCCAAGTTGGTTCATTGCAGAGACTATCTTTCTCATCCATGACCACTAAACATATTCTGCTTCCTAACACCTCAGTATTTTGCTTTATATATGTGGAATACTCACCCATATATAGGTACTTTGGAAAAAAGTCTTAAAGCAAGTGCTATATTAAAGTAGTGTTACTTAGCACACAGGGTGTTGGGGGAAGAAAAATAACAAAATACTACTAGGAAATGGTAAAAGCCAGGCTGGCACTCCAGTGCAGGTAGCAACTGGGGGCCACCGAGGCCATGAGTACCTCCACCTGAGAGAGTTTAGATCTAAGACAGAGTACACAGCAGAGAGGAGACAGCTTTAAATGAGTTACTTTCTTTCATTGTAGGGTTCCTACTTTTCTTTCTTTTTTTTTTTTTTACCTCCTGTTTCTTTCCTCTGAGCCTGAATTCCAGTTATCAGGTTAATACAATGTTTCACCTGTGAAAATGTAAGGCTCCAATGTCACTATATGTGCAGCATTCAATGCATACACATTAAAACTGACTCTAGTTCTGTTGCTTAGAAACCGCAGAAGGAGTTTTCCATCCTCTTCATTTATAAAACCACCACTTTGTCTATGGGAGAACAAATGCAATCCCTCAAGTCCCCTTGCGTCTTGTTCTCATTTTTAAAGGAACAGAGAAAGATGATTGAGAGTGGCTGAAAGTATATGCTAGCTCCATTTTTTTACACACTCTTGAAAATAAAACAGAAAACGTGGTTTTAGTAACCCACTGCTCTAGTGTTTGTTAATCTTTCAAGCTGGAGATTCTCCCCAAGGCTCTCCTCCTTCAAGTGAAAATGAAAAATGTCCCATAAAAATTACTCTTTGACTTTAAAAGATTATTCTGAGCAGCAAAAAATAATTTAGGGTATGTCTCTATTCAATGTGGGTTTACTTCCCAGGTCTCTATTCTATTCTGCCTTACCCCAAGGACTGAACCCTTACATGTGCATGAATATGTGTGCACACACACAGCCCCAAAGGTTGGCACAATTTGCTGCTGGCTTTAAAAAACAATACCTAAAAAATTAAAAAATTAAAAAACAATATCTAAAATTAGGGCTATGGGAGGAGAAACTTAAATAAACATTGGCAAAGGAAAAGAAACAAACAAAAAAAGAATATTCTTGTTTAAAAAAAAAAGAGAGAGAGCCCTGGCTGGTGTAGCTCCATGGATTGAGCACGGGCCTGCGAATCAAAAGGTCGCTGGTTTGATTCCCAGTCAGGACACATGCCCGGGTTGCAGGCCAGGTCCCCAGTGGCGGACGCACAAGAGGCAACCACACATTGATATTTCTCTCCCTCTACTTCTCCCTCCCTTTCCCTCTCTCCAAAAATAAGTAAAATCTTTAATTAAATTTTAAAAAAGAGAGAGAAACAGGTCTCTAACTTTTTTGACCACAGTATAAAGAGGAAGCTTAGAATACAATGAAGCCATATATGTGAAAGGCAAGGTCAGGACTGAATTTGTAGATTTAACCCAGAGGCAAATTCACTGACATGAAATACTGAAATAGTTTTGAAATGTCTCTCCCCCTCTAATGCTTGGCCTACCTCATTTACTAAAGGATTTAAAAATACATTTCTCTTTACAGCTTGTTATACAGTAGAATCTTTCTGCAAACTGACCAAATTGATTGCTTTACCAACCCCTCTGCATACATAATTGATTTTTAATTTGCTATCTCATTTCCGATAGGACTTGACAATAAACTCCACTCTATCACACTACTGACTTCTTTAAACAATGGTTAGATTCAAAGGCTGAGGGGAGCTAATCATAGGAAAAACAGTTCAATTCCATTAATACTTGAAACATTAGGCAAATTTTACCTGAATGTACATTTCCCTTTTGTAATATTAAGGACTGGTTTTTATCATGGACCATAGTAAGAACATGTAACACAAGTGAGTAATATAGGTAATAGGTCAACATTTATGTTTCTCTTATTTTTCCTACTCTCATACCTAAAATTAAGTTGTTCATAGGAAAGAATACTGATTTGGTTTGAAATCAGAGGAAGAATAATCAATAGAGAGAAAAACTACTTTGATTCCATTTGAAATTACTAAAGTCCTATTATGTGTTGCCCTAAATCCGGCAGGTCTGTATTTTGGGTTCCAAGTGAACTGTATAAATTTTTAGACTAAGATTTCATTAGAAAGCAAGAATATCAATGTTACAAATTCGATTTACATAAATTTACAATTACATAAAATGATGTATGTACATGAACAGAGACCCAAAGCAAGCATGAAGCCAGAAAACTATGAAAACTGATATTCTAACAACAGGAAAATTCACATAAATTTTACAAAAGAAGAAAATGAATGGATTCATATCAGATTACCTAATGGATTCTCCTATCATTAACATTTCCTGAATGACTATATGAAATGCTCAAGTCTGGAAATCTGACCATTCCTAAAATAAATACCACACAATTAAAACTTCCCCTATATTGAAGCTGTAAAATTTAAAACTGAACACCAAGGTTATGGACGTCTTAAAACTCCTGTGACACCACTGTAGACGTGGGAGGCTCTCTTCTGGTCACCAGCCCACTCCCAGCTCTCCCCCCACAGCCTCCTGCTGCTGCAGAACCTGAGCTCTGATTTTGCTGTGGACTCCATTTTCTACAGCTGCCACACAAAACAGTAAATAAAATTCACTGTATTTTTGCCCACTAAGCAGCTCTGTCTTCTGGCACATCCAGATGCCTGGCTTGAAAAGAGTGAACAATGAAAATAATGTTTTCTCCAGAAGACATTCCAAAAGGGTGCACAACAAAGGCCTCTGAAGACACTGCTGGGGGAAGACACCATGTGAATGAACAGCGCTGTAAATTCAGTGTAAGTAATTCCTCGACCAGCCACGGGGATTCACTGGATTACAAATACTCAGAAAATTAGTTTGTGGTACCATGTCAATTTTGAAAGAAGGATTTTCATTTATATTTATGTAAACTGAGCTTTAAATTGAAGGATGGTTTAGATGCATTAAAATTCATGAATTTGAAAATCCATGTACCTGACCAATTAAGGTTTACCCCACCATGGATTAACTATCTTTGTAAAATTTTCAGAGCTTATTTGTATCTACATTGTTTACATTAATTTTGATGTATTACATCAAATACATTAATTTGTATCTACATTGTTTACATTAATTTTGATGTATTACATCAAAATTGGTATAACATATTTAAAGGCAAACACGTTTCAAGATAAAAGTTACAGCAACCCACAATGAAATAGAAATATTGCAGGAACACTGTACGTAACAATACCTTTCCCTTATGCAACACCTGGACTTTTTTTTTTTTAATCCTTACCTGAGGATAAGTTTTTATTAATTTTAGAGAGAGAGGATGTGGGAGGGAGAGAGAAACATGGACTGGTTGCTTCCTGCACATGCCCCAACTGGGGATCGAACCCACAACCCAGTTATATGCCCTGACCAGGAATCAAACCTGCAACCTTTTGGTGCATGGAGCAACACTCCAATCAACTGAGCCGCCCAGCCAGAGTAACACCTGGCCTTTTGCTGAAAGCTATTCAACATGAAAAAGATTTTCAAAACAAACACAGCCAAATGGGTGGGGAGCAAAGGGTGAAATGCACTGCTCAGTGGAGCACCCAATCTTACAACCTTGCAAGTCAGGCTAAACTCTACAAGGAAAGTGCAGGCCCTGAATTTTAAGAAGAATTCATTTAGTATCCCCAGTATTTCCATAATCAACAGCTGAATGCTAATTAAGAGCACAGCATCAAGCAGCAATGGAATCCCAGTGCAATAAGCAAGAACACAACAGCAGCAAATGCTACCTTCAGCTTGCATGCATAAATAAACAGAATTAATAACTATCTGAGCATGGAAGGGTGACTTAATCCGTTTCAATTAGGTGCAGTTCAGCCTGGGGCCTTTGTGTTATATTTAAATGTGTTCATTGTATTTAATTAAAAACCTAATAATCTAGGGTTTCGGGTTTTTTTTTTAAAGTTCTGATCTGTATTTCAGTCTTTCTCAAATTCTGCTGCTTTGTATGGCATCCTAAAATGATGAATATTTTTAGCATAATGTAAGTGAAACTGCTTAACTATCAATATAACTCGCACTTATAGCAGCCAGCATTCACTTCGGCTCCTTCCTGGCCCACATTGTAATATTTAATAAGCTTCATGAACTGACCTAGCATTTCTTCAAAAATGCTTCTCTGATCTGACCTGGTTTATTTAGCATGAAAGACGTGGCCATGAGCTAGCTACCAGGGTTTTTCTCAGTCACTCCACTAAAGCAGAGTTCAGGAGTCACTATCTGGCCTAGGATTTGAGAGAAATTGGCACAAGTCTGCCTCACCTCAACAAGATTGAAAGTATGTTGCCCTAAAGCAACTTCAAAAAGAAGCATCCTATCTATACACACAGTCACAGAAATTACTGAGAGAATGTGTGAAATGAAAGGCCTCCCATTGTGTGATTCTGAGGCCTAATATCTCAAGAATTAGTGATTATCTGAAAGACTGAAGAAGAAGAGGTTGGTGATAGTATTATTAATAACTTGGGGACTTTTCCCAAAAGTAAAACTTCTAAGGTCAGCTGTATTGTTTGTATATATAAAAGTTTTTCTCTTTCATGCTGGTGCATATTATTAACAAGTTTTAAAATGCCGGATTAAGCAGAGTCTTAATTACAGTGCACAAACTTTAAAAACAGTAATATTGGCCCTGGCTGGTGTGGCTCAGTGGATTGAGCACTGCGTACAAACCAGCCTACAATCCAAACCTAGGTCACTGGTTGGATATCAGGTTGGGGCACATTCCTGGGTTGCGGGCCAGGTCCTTGGTTGGGGTGTGTGAGAAGCAACTGATCAATGTTTCTCTCACATGATGTTTCTCTCCCTCCCTTCCCCTTCTCTCTAAAAACAAATAACATATTTACAAAAATAAAAACAATAATCTTGAGTGAAGAATTGTCACTGTTCCCAATCCTCCCATGGGCAGATACATTATTCTCTCCCAAACATAATTCCCACCATGAATAAATTCTCTTCATAATTTTACAAACCAGGATGGCAATCGACTCAGAAATAAAGGTCAAGGAACAAGAGCTGGTGATGATGACACAAAGCTAGCATAAGGAGCAAAGGATTAAGTGCCAATAAATGATGTGAAGAGGAGCTGCAGTTCAGAGAGGGACAGTCACCACGGGGTGGGAACAAGTGTGCTGAGCCTTGAAAAAGTTAGGGCCTGGAATGGCAAGGGAGACATCAGCCCCTTCCCGAACAGTGGGCCTGCTACAGCAGAAAGCACACGGGCTGCCCCTTTGCAGCCAAGCTGAGGATCCATGCATCCGGTGTTCTGCCTGTCAGCCCTTTCACACAGTGCTCAATTTCCGTGCAAAGGAAAACACTGGTGTTGCTGTAGTTAGACCAAGCTCATACACTGGAGGGAATAATTTTAAAAATAACCCAAATTTCCAAGTATAAAGAAAACTAAGAGGGGAAAAACAGGAGGGAGGAAGGTTCATATACTTATTTTAGTTTGGACACATTTGTTTGCTTATTCCAGCGATTCCTGGATGAGAAAATGTAGTAAATTTAATAGGAGGCCACACACACATAGTAGGTGTTTTCTTACAGCCCAAACCAGGCTAAGGTCAGGAGTCCTGTTGGTTCGTGTGCCCTGTTGCCACATGAAAGTATTCAACGATTCAGTCTGCATACCTTCATCAAAAGCTTCCTTTGGTCTCTCACAGTGGTCCCCGACCTTTCTGGCATTAGGGACCGGATTCATGGAAGACAATTTCATAGGGACCCCTGGTCTGTCAATTATTCAATCATCCTCTCTCATTCATTCTTGAGGTTTTAGAAATTAAGGCTGAACTTCATATAAGTAAGGCACCAAGTAACCCCTGGGCCCTGCAGAGCTGGATGATGGCCAAAATATCTCAAAACTTCCACTGAAACATCATCCTGTACCATTAGCCTGTATTTGGAATGTGCAGCACTCCAGGGTCCTGTTTCATTTTTCAAAACGAAGCTGGGCTTTTTCCAATGTGTGAGACTCCCGCTTTCCCATCCCACTCTGGTAAAAGTCCCTGAGCAGTGGCAGTGGGAACACAGTCCACATTGTGCCCCACATAAGCACATGCTGCAGGAAAAGGAAGCCAGCTTTCTTCTAAGCAGGAAGAGCTTTCTTTTAAGCTTGAATTTTAAAATTCTGAAGGGAATAAGATGTCAAGGGAGGAAGTAAGGGAGAGGGGAGAAGTTCCTGGCTAGTGAGGAGCTGGGGAGACATGAGTGAAAAGGGAGGGACTCCCAGGGTGGAACATGAAGGTGGAAGACAGGAGAGACCGAAACGGGAGGGAGGGAAGAAGCTCAAGAGCTGAGGGACAGGGAGGATGGTAAGTCACCATCATGGTATGTGTGTACTGATAGTAACGTGCAGACTGGTCACATTCTACACATTCATTCCATCCCTTTTATCTCCTAATGCCTTTCTTCTACAAAGGCTTTTGGAATTTTAAATGTTTATCAATCATATCTCTTATCTTCCCAAGTAAGTAGGTCTACAGTGAAAAACAACATCAAATGACTTTTCAAAACAAGTGAGTTTAACATCTTTACTTTGTTCTTTGTCTGAACAATCACAAATGTTTAAGATGTTTCCATCTCTTTCCTAATCACGTAAGGTTTAAAAATTTTTAACTTCAAACAGCAACAGAAACTTCACTATGCCTGATAAACTTAAGAGTCCTAAAGGGCTACTACTGCCCAACCTTCAAGGGCCATTTCAGTTCATTCCTGTCCCTGCTGTGTCCTAGACTTTCCAACTCCTCTCCCCCCTCCCCCCACTGTCCATGAACAAACTTTTGTTCTCTACCTTCAGTATACACCCACCATCCTACCACTTCCCACTGCCACTGCTGCTGCACTAACAACCCCTGGTCTGGGGCCTGAACCCCCAAAACAGCCCCCAAGCCCCCAATCCCCCTCTCCACTCAGCACAGTGTACCACTGGTAGACCAAGCCACTTCTCCGCTCAGAATTTGCACAGCGACTAGCATGGTGCTGACCACTGGCCACATCTGATCTGGCCCCTGCAGGGCCCCCTTCCCTGCCACCCACCTCCAATGTGCTCCTACCTAGTTCTCCAGTGTGCCGGTGTGCTTTCTTTCCCATTAGGCCCAGAATTCTGTTCCTCCTGACACCCAAAAGGCTCACCTCCTGGCATTCCTAGGATCTCTGCTCAAATAGAACTGACCAGGTCTTTCCCAAGCCCCTTACAAAAGACAGCAAGCACCCTTCCCCAGAGTCTCCCCACCCTCCTAACCTTCCTCTGCTCTCCTTAGCACATGTGCCACCACTTGACATATACTGATTTACAGGTGGTCTCCCTCTTAAAACATAAGCCTTGTGAGGAAGGACCTTGTGTTCCTTTTGATATAGCTCCTGGCATATAATAAGCTCTCAATAAATATTGCTGTAAAAATGAAAAAGCAGGATCATGAAAGCACATAAAATCTAAGCACTTGTTCTTAGCATATTTTAAAATACAGGTGAGAATCTTACAATCAATATGTCTCAGTGTCAGCCTTCATCTTAATATCACTCAACCTAAAGGGTAAATACCAAGCAGTAACACTTGCATTTGCAAAAGCACAAGAAATCTCTAAGTCTTTCCAGCAATACCTTTCACAAGTCACAAGATGGGGATGTGGCTTCATGAGAACTGTGCCAAGATAGGAATCCATGGGTTTGCAGATCTATTTGTGGGCACATTTCTATCTCCCCATCTTCTTTAATGGGCCATGATAATAGAATGCTTATGGAAGATCCAATATATTTATTTGATCAAGTCTACGCTTCCTACTGTTGACTAATGTCCTTCAGCAGGTTAGGGATCATGCCAGGGCTCAGGATAAAAAAAAGTCACCAGCCCTACTTTAGATTATGCATCAACTGGTTTTAACATGTTTGTGTTTTAAAATAGAGAGGTGTCAAACACTAGCTTGCACTAAAAACCAACCAACCAACCAACCAACCAACCAACCAAAACTAACCCCTTCAATAGTAAGTATCAATTACTTCTCTCTTTCCATGAAACCTGGGAAAACCTTTACCATTATCTATGCAACCTAAGCTTACTAAAATCAAGCCTTTCTCTAACTCCTGAAGCTTAAAGGCTCTTTCCCCTGCTTGAAGGAAGCCATGGCCAGTCTGTACACATGATTGAGACTTTGGAAAGTGCTCCTTTCCCCAGAGGAGCAGCAGGTCACACAGTGAGAAGCAAACACCCAATGACCCAGCCCACAGGCACGCTCCCGCCTGAGCTCACCACTTCATCCTCGGTCCAGCACTTTTCGATCAACTTGGGCACAGGCTTCTTTACCAGGCGCTGCAGAGCTTTGCCGGCGTCATAACCACTTTCATGCAGCTAAAACAACAACAATTTCAGTTAGTTAAGTGCACCAAATAACAGACTGGAAGCAAATCAATAAAGGGAAGCCTGCATTTATTCTAATAGAAGGAGTGCTAACTGGGCACACAAACTCATAGTCATCATAGTCGGCAGGACAATTTGTTCTTATCCAACTACCCTCCTAGTTCCAGCTGTTCCGAAAGGGACATGGGTAGGGCAAAGAACATTTTGGCAATGAGAGGAACAAAATTAAGAATAACAAACATTTACTGACATTTAGCTGGCCTGGCACATTCTAAGCACTCATTATTTTTCTTACCCTACAGGAAAGTATTCTCTCATTTAATCTTAGGGGTTAGGAACTATTGTCCCCCATTTTACAGATGAAGACACTAAGGCAAAGGAAGGTCAAGTAAAGGTGCTCAACACACTAAGCCAGTAGGCAATGCAGCCAAGACTCAAACTCAGCCAATGTCATCCCTACTCTGTCCCATTCTCCCCAAAGCAGCCTGATGACATATTAGATTATGCTCTTTCCCTTCAGCATTTCTTAAGTCTTTCAACTGTAGTAATTCCACTAAAAAAATTTCAAGTATCTAAAACATTAGTTTATTTTAAAGAAACATAATTCTGTCACAGTACACTAAGATTTCAGTACATACAAATGACATACAGCGGTACATATAAACTGCAAGTTTATCTACATGTTCTAATGAACTTTTCTCACTCCATATCCTTTCCAACCTCAGGCAGTGCCTGGCAACCATGATCCCCTATTTCTGGCAAAGGCCCTCCTGCCTGGTTGGTTCCTGTGACCCCAGAGTCTCAAACTGCAGACGATGATGAGAAGTAGCAGGCAGAAAGATCCTTGTGCTCAGTCCACCTCCCCACACTGTGGCCAGCCCTCTGAAATCCTCGCTGGAAACCTGCCTTTCCCTCACAGAGCTATTTCTCTGACACCAGAATCTACTTTGGGTAAGACTTGCATCTCCGATGCCTAACACAGTCCATAGTATAAGGTGATCCAACAGAAGAAATACATTTAATTAAGTTAATAAATTTAATTAGTGTCCCTAGGTAGCCTCGACCCAAATCTAAATCTCCATTTATCTGAATTCATTCTGCCTTATGTTCACTGAGCACCTGTTTTATACCAGGTGTCATACCAGACCCTGGGGACACACGTATGAACAAAAGAGGCAGAGGCATCCCTGACCTTGTGGAGTGGACATTCTGACCAATTCAGCTGTGCTTCAACCCCTTATTTGAACAATTCACCAGTATTCACTGTCAACACTAAGTACAAATGAGGCACACCTTATTGGTCACAGTTTTCATTTCTAGAAGACTCATGAACTACTGGGGATGTGTTAATGAGGACACGATATACACATGAGGACAAGACAAGTAGGCTGTGATGATTTCTACCACCAAGGTGTGGGCAAAGGGCTGTGGACTCACAAGAACAGAGGGCTGTGTCTCTTCTCTTTAATAGAAGAGGCATAAGAAGGATGGACAGACTGCTTTCCTAGCAACTGCTACAGCACCAGGGCTAAGCACACAGTGAGCTTGTGATACATATTTTGTTAAATGAAATGAATATTTGACACATACACAGCAAGTCTCTCTTCTAACTATGAAACTGCTATTAGAAGGGATATGGCAAATACCCATTTTCATTGCTCATTCGTCAAAACAATGTACTGTAAATTACAATATCCCAAGTATTCTCACAGTTCAGAGGACCTCAATTTATTTTAAATTCAGATTAGCCAAGGGAGTCAGGCTATATGTTAACGATAACAATAAGTCTTAACATAAGACAAAACTGCCACAGCGACCGATGCTGGATCCTGCTTTGGTGATGGCCGAA